>NCVS01006943.1:144041-170819 GCA_003055095.1 Goniozus legneri | reverse complement strand
TCCCTCCTACGATCTCGACTTTTAAAGTTTCTTTCCCCGTATCGCTACAGGAGCGTGTGTGCATCGTGTACGTGTGCTGGGGAAGACGCCTTTCGTTACGCGAGAGCTTGCATCGTGTCTTCATTGATTTTTCCTTTCACCCCTTTTTCTCCTTTTCTCTCTCTCTCTCTCTCTCTCCCTCTATCTTCCCTCCATTCTTATTTTTCGTCCCTCCCGAGCGTCGATTTCGTCTTCTCCCTTTTGAGTATACGGTTTATTTCTTTTTGTCGCCGGGGCACCGTCAACTCGCACCGTGGAGAGAAACATTTTTATACGGCGCGCACACTCTCCCGTTGCAGCGTTGCGTCGGTGGATGCAATTTCGCGGCGCAGGGATACGCGCATAACGGAGGAACGAAATTGTCTCTAGCGAGCGAGCGAGCGAGCAACGTTCGATCTGGACGCGCCGGATGAAATATGGAATAACGCGTATCGTGATATCCTTTATGTCTCCCTGGATCGAATTAAAATACTCATCGGATGTACCTTTTCGCATCCTCGAGCTACACGCCCGGAAACTCGTTTCGTTCTCCTTTTTTTTCTCGCAACGAAGCCGACCTTATTTCGGATTTATACCACTGCGAGTCTCGAGACTCGTACGCGGGGCAATAATTCAGCTCCGCATCGCCGGTCATTTTTAAAGTTCTCGTCTTGCCGGACCCGAAAAAAAGAATCTCGCGATCTGTTTGCGCTCTGAATGGCTCTTCGACATTCGTCGGTGCAACACAAAAGCGGAATATACATGAGAGATGCAATTTCTCGCATGAACGATAGCATTGGCGATGAATGCGTGGCCGACAAACGTTAGAAGACGTCTGTTTATTTAGATGGAAGCGGAAAATGGTAGACGAAGAGAACGATATAGGAAGGAGAGAGAGAGAGAGAGAGAGAGAGAGAGAGAGAGAGAGAGAGAGACAGTCGTAGTGGGGGATTTATAGCGAGGGGTCGACCGACAATATGCCATTCGATATTTGCTTTAGTTTGCGTCAATCCCGTTCCCTCGGAAATCTATTCTCGATAGCGAGCTCGCCCATTCCGATTTCATGGACCTCAATGATCGCGCTGTGAGAAATAAAATCGGCTTTCTACTCCAATTACGAAGAAAATTTGATGAGGGGATCCGACTCGGTTTCATCCCGCTTAAGAAATATCGAGTGGCCCCGCGGTGTTTGCCGATTGTATCGATATTAATATATTCGGTATCGGAATTTCGCATTCAACCGTCACTTTCTTTTTCAATTTTTCGTATCTGGTGTTTTACGATGGAGTCGCGGGGCGCGCGGGCGATACTATTCAAAATATGATGCGATGCATAATGGAACATTTCGTTTAAACAAACGCCGTGTACACGCTATTCGAACGTATGGAAATAAATAAACGTAGATCGATAAATTTGATTAAATAGATACGATTTGACGGACGATGTCCCCGCGGTGACGAAAAAACAAATAGAGGAAAATTCCCGGTCACGTGGTACATTATCGGGAATTTTGGCCGGAATAGAAACAGCGAGGCGAAAAAGTAGAGTTATCCTCGTAGTCATTAATTTCGTTCTTTCTATCGAGCGGGACCAAGTGTCGGCTATCTGCATATTTATAAAAACCGGCCTGCCGGGTTCCATATTCAACGGCTGGCAAAAGCGGCAACAAAAGCGACTCGGAATGAGCGCGCGAGCACGAGGCTAGGAGAGCGAGAGGGTTTTGGATTAATTTTTGTTCTCGCTACATAGCTGCTTCTCGAGGTTTGTGTACACCAGCCGGTCGCGCGTGCCCTCTTGCAAATTAACCAAGCTCGCTCTCGCGGCCTATTCTCTTCTTTTCTAGTTTAGCTGCATCCTTTCTCTCTCTCTCTCTCTCTCTCTCTTTCGAGAGAGAGAAAATTTTATTCGCCATTAATAGCCCATCATAGTCGGTGAATCAGAGAACACGCACGCATTCGCCGATTCAAATTGGATTATATCCCCGACGAATTAATCTCGAGATTAATTAGCGAAAAGCCACTTAAATGGTTGCGACGGCCTGGCTCGCTCGAAGGAAGAATGAGGGAGAGAGTGGCGCGCCGCCGATAAGATACAACCTTCTCGCCAGCTGCGCCCCGCAACCTATGAATAATCCGTTCAAGCCCCTTATAGTCGTTTGGTCTATAAGAGAAGGTATCCAGTTTACACCTGATGGTCTTGTCTCGCGGAATTTCGGCTCCGATCGCGATCGTTGTCGAATCTACTATTTATTTTAAAATTTAAAAGCAAATATTTATTTGAATGTACAGAACTGAATATTTTCGACAAAACGAATTTTTTAAATAAATAAATGTTATTCAGCAAAATTAGTTTATTTCATAAACTATTATTTTGCCCAGTAATTGACATATTTTGGTATATACGTAAATAAGCACGGAGTGCATTCAACAGATTTGATAGGATTGTACGAATTTCGAAACGGGCAGATTAGTAATCGATCCGATCGGAAAATTAAAAAAGAATGTGTTGCTTAATCGAGAATCGAGATTCGAAATCAAAAAGCTGGAGACAATTATCCGAGGAGGAAATTTGGTTGAAGTAAAGGGACATCTGTTTTTACATTTTGCGCTTTTTTTCGAAACAACACACGCGAAACTACCGAAACCCGGCGAAGTGCCCTCAGGGGTTCGGCCCCGTATTGCGACCGACACACTCGCAAAGTATCAACCAGATCGAACATTAGTTTCTCTGGAAACTGCGAGCGTTCGGCAACATCGGGGAATTTTCGCGCGACGCGCGCCACGAGCATTCCCGTGTTTTCGTTATTCGCGAGCGAAGAGTCAAGGGTAGAGGAAATGTCTCTCATGAAAGTATAACGTGTGCATGGGCACGTGTGCGATTCATCAAAACGATGAATAAATAATGTCCAGAGCAGGGAAAATAATGATCCGGTTAGTTTGCCGAGTGTGTGTGTGTGTGTGTGTGCGCGCACTCGCGATAAATATCGGACTCGGGAATAAAACTCTCTCTGGCGCGGATTCGCGCGATCAATCCGAGCCGAGTGGAGTCAGGATGCGGACCGTGAGCGAGTTCGTGCAATGCGGAGAGAAAGCCGGCATTTCTTACGGCTGGACTACGACAGACCGGCCCAGCCGATCGCCCAGGTCCAAGACCGTTAGGATTTTGTGGAAATACCTAAAATTGTACTGCGAATATTCCAGTCTGGTCGGCTACAAATATCTCGTCGAGTCTCGCCGAAATTGGGTGGAGAGGTAAATCGAGATTTTTTGTCGATGAAAAAAAAATATTTTTTCACCAATATTTGATAATTACGGGACCGATTTGCAGGATCATCTGGTTTTTGATACACCTTACGTGTATG
Organism: Goniozus legneri; assembly: GCA_003055095.1. NCBI lineage: Eukaryota > Metazoa > Arthropoda > Insecta > Hymenoptera > Bethylidae > Goniozus > Goniozus legneri. The sequence continues at coordinate 167,440 of NCVS01006943.1, read as the reverse complement.
TGCGCTCTTTCGTTCATAATATACGGTGTTTATATGGAATATCTGATAACACCGGTCGCCACAGTAGTCGGGGACAATCATTACCCGACGTATTGGTTGGCCTTTCCTGGTAAATATTTTGCAACGTCGGGGGTTGGTTTGGAAAAAATAACTTTATGTAACGTGCAAACTACGCCTTCAAATCTATCCGATTTTTCAATGAATCTCTACTTTTCGGTACGATCCGCAATTTATATCCGGCTTCGTTTAATGATAAATCACACAGCCGAAGGGCTATAAACGCGACTGTATAAATACGCGATATTCGAACTGAAAAATCGATCTATCCGCGGGAGCGAAAAACTCTCCTTTCGCAAATTCGGAAATCGTCCTTTGTGTGTAATTCAATTTTGCAATAAACGAAAATAGGATCGGACGGGAATGGCACCGGTGACGTAATGTGTAATTCGAACGAGCGATGCGTTCAAAATAGGCGACGAACAAAATTGAAAAGCGAAATAGATTGAACGGTCGTACCGAGAAGTATTTACAGAGAGAATTTAATTCGGCCATTGTTATAAAATGGTCGAGTGGGAGATCAATGTGTGTTTAATTAATAGCCGTTTTCTCCCCGATTCGACCCCTCTTGACGTGCCCCCTGCCTCATTCGTATATACCGCATTGTGGAACGTGTTATTACGCAATTTTCCCAACGACGAACACGCATCGTGTAATTTTATTCCGCTCATCGCTTAAACCCCAATTAGCTCTTTTACCAGTTCATTTTGCAAATCGGGCTCGGAGCTCGTTTCGATAGGAGTACTGTTGGAGGAGCGATGCATCGAATGGGATAGAGTAAGGATTTGATTTCATACGTAACAATTATTCAATTTAACGAACCCAATTATAGCTCCAACAATTAAACGCCAAAATTGAAGATAAAACGAACTAGGAAGTTTGAATTACGCGTGTCTGTGGGTTCCTCGACACTCGAACTTTTACAGCCGACCTCCGATAACAGAATCGATCGAAATCACGGATTCCGTTTTATTTTCAGCGGTGGCAATTTGCACGATCAACCGGATCAGCCGCGAGTCTGCCGCGAGAATGGCAAGCGAGGTGTGAGTAATCGCGCGACTGCGTAATAAATGCGAACAGCGGCTGGAAGTTTATGGTCTTATTGCTCGTTCCTGCTCATCGAATTGAGTCGCACCGCATTCGAAACCTATCGAACTGCGTCCGAATCACTTCGGTCGGTTAGCTTCGGTTACGCGCGACCTGTTTAACTACCGCCATCCAGAGTATTTTAAACTCGCTCGTGCTCGCAACTAGAAATGAAATGAGTTGCCTCTGAATATCTAGTTACCTTTGAAAAAATGTTGCATTTTTCATCTATTTTTAAAACTCCTTTGTCGAAAAGTCGACCGCGGCTCTGAATTGCGAGTTTATAACGCGGAACAGCGAAGCCTAAACGATTTAGCGTTGAACGTCGACATTTCGCTTGAGATATCTCGAAAAATAGGTTGTCGTTCCTCGATTCAGAAAATTTGTACAATTTTAAAAAATATCGTTAATGATAAAAAGGAAATGATAAAGTTTTAGGTCCAACGTCACGAACCTCTCTGTCGATGAGATTCTCGTTCAGCTTGGATATTTGGGAATTCTCTACGATTCTCCGGTCATGCCTGACGACAATCATTTGCAGGAATTAGACAAGACCTTGACTGCTTTTTACGGAGCGAATTACGACGTCACTAAGATAATGAGACAAGTGAGTTATCCCGATTTTCCTTCGATTTTTTGACGAATTTCTCCGGTACTTTCAGCTCACTCCTAACTGTTCCTCCGAACTGTTCAATTGCCGATATCGAGGCATTGTTCGCAACTGCACCGATTTATTTACGTTCCGAAAAACCCAGGATGGCTTTTGCTGTACTTTCAATTACGTCCGCGAAAAAGACGACATGAAGTAGGTTTTCGAAATTTGACTTTGCAAAATAATTTTTTAATATCAATATTTTTATACCATTCAGAGAGAATAAAAAATCAAAGATCAAACGGCCTCACAAAGTGAACGCTCTGGGTATCGAAAACGGTTTAACGCTGGTTATGGAACCGTTCTTGAAGGACTATTTCTACCCGATGTTGCCGGTGCTTGGCTGGAAGGTAGGGATGATTTTTCAGCATTGCGATTTCGCTGATATCCTTTCTCGATGCTCAGGTGACGATATTCAATCCCACGGACTACCCCGACACTCGTAGCGGCGGAGTTTCCGAGGTTCTGATAGCCCCACTTTCGGAAACGTTTATAGAAATCGATGCAGTTGCATTTTACAGTACAGATGACATACGCTCCTTCCCGGTCTCGAAACGCAAGTGTCTCTTCAACGACGAGGACACCTCGCTGTTCACCACCTACACGTACAGCGACTGCATAGTCGATTGCAAAATAGCCGAGATACAGGACACCTGCGGGTGTAAACCGTTCTATGTGCCACGACGCGGTAGTGTGGAATGTCGGAGTCTGAGTTTCATCAGCATGAAAAATTTCAGTGTGACCCAGTCCTGCCAGTTTTCGAAATATAATCATTCTGTACGCAGCAAAAAAGTAGAATATTCATTGAAATTTCGTGGAGGTGGAGAAATTTGACATGATCATTTTCACCGAATGAGTTTTATCATTAGAAACTAGAGAATATTGAAAGAAATACAGTAATCGCTTTATTTTGTCGATGAGAAAATTAACTTTTTCAGTGCTGAATTTTTCAAAATTAATCGAATCATATTTCGAGGATGTCGAGCGGGATGAAATGTTTCGCATCGTCCTATTTCTTTGATCTTTGCATTCTAGACGCTCGAAGGATATGCGGCCTGAAGGACGCCCACTGTTTGCACAGAAACAAGTGTAAGTCTCGCTGAAATACTTTAGACGGCAATTTTTTCTCACTATCCTGCTCATTATAGCCAAGTGGAATCTGAACGACGACGGGAGCTCGAAAGATTTGGAGGACGAATCGGGACCCTCCCTCGTCTGCCAGCACTGCTACCCCTCCTGCGACGACTTGCATTACGTGGTGAGAAGTTCCACCGCGACGCTGGATCCGGGCTTGTACGAGACGGAATTGTTGTAAGTACAGAGTTTTTTCATTTAAATGGAAATACGGGGAGGGAAGTTTTTATCGGGAGGAAGAAGAATGGGTAGGCTGCAATCGATGCTCGATCTTCGCGCTCTTTTTCAGGGCCAAGGTGAAAGTTACGGAGCAGAGCCTCATGCATATCTACTTCTCGAAATACGGGACTCTCAGATTGAAGCAAGACGCCGTTTATCGCTGGTACGAACTCCTCAGTGAGTACCGTTTCTGAATCTTTTAGATCTATCGTTGCTATCTATTGGGAAAACGTCGAACCTTGCTGCTCGGGATTATCCAAGTACCGACTTTCCGACGCGTATAAATGTATTTCGCGGAACTATAATAGAATAGCTGGTACTTACCCTGTCCGAGTTTGTCGATGAGAATAGATTATTTCGGGTAGTCCCGGCTGACCTCCAACTCCAACTCGAATTTAATATCAAGAGATAAATTCGTTATGTAAGACAGTAACGCGAGAAAGCGTATTTATTCGTGTTATCTTAAAATATACAAAGCGTGGATTTGAAAATTTTTCTCCGACTTGAGGCAAAGGACTCAATTATAGACTAGTTGTAGAATTAAGATTATTACTCTAATGCTAATATGTAAAAGACAGTTTTTCTTTCGCTTAAAAAGGATCAACCTAATTCGTAAAATAATTAGCTTTTCTTTCAAGTGTAATTTTAAATTTTTTACTTCAACATAATATCATCTGCTGATCTTAAAAGGCCAGTAATTAAGTCTTCTACCTTGTATGTCAAAAAAACGTTAGTGTCTCCCAGTTGGCTGAAAATTACTAAATATTTTCAGCGATAACTCACGAACGAATGTATGAAATTCAAAAAAATTAAAAGTCAATGAGTTCCGCAACAGCTATCATCCTCGCTATCGCTGCAATTAAGAACGACCCGGTAGATATGAGAGAAAAATAAATGAGCATATTCCTCTCTCCGTCTCTCTCTCTCTCTCTCTCTCTCTCTCTCGTTCCCTATCCTGTGAGAAATTCGCTATCACGAGGGCGAGCAGGCAGCACGGTTGAATACTTCGGTCGTAATATTCGGCACGACCGTAGCGAGCTTTAAACACTTTCGGTATAATACCAGCGGTAAGCTCGTCGTGGCTCACCCTCCCTTGGGGGCTTCAAGAGGAAGCGAAAACTGAAAAAGGAACGGAAAGAGACAAAAGAGTAGCTCCATCTTTTTTTATGACACGGCGTGCGTTCAAATGGAACGGAAATATCTGTCGGGAATGATCTTTTTAATTCAGCGGAACGAGAATTTTCGTCGCACCTGTGTCGGCTCGGGTTTTCGCGTCCGAGGTCGAGATAGGCGACGACGAGCGGTGAAATGGCTGTGTCACGCCGGGGGGAAAAAGAATCTTCGCGCGTTTTAATTATGAGAATAATATGTCGACGAGGAGAGGCGTTAAAAAAGTCTGTTTTATTCAATCGACGAATCTCTATCCGATCGAAGGCATTCGAGAATAATTCAAGGGAAACAGTAATTTTTATTTTTTCAAACTTTCGTTATTAGATCACTTAATAGAGATCGAGTACTTTTTCTGATTAAACTATTCAAATATTTTTCAGGCAACATCGGCGGCATCTGCGGAGTTTTCATCGGCTTCAGTCTGATCAGCGTGGCCGAAATCGCTTATTTCCTCCTCTTGATGATAGTGAAACAGTGTCGTCAGTGCGGCCAGCTGAATCGGCACATCGATACGGAGATCACCAACGAAAACATGGTCCACGTTCTCGAGCGCTCGGCGATGCCGCCGCTCTACTGGAACGAGCTCGGGCCCTCCAGCAGAGGGCCGAGTATTCATCAGAGGCTGCGTCGGGATCGCTCGAGAAGAAAATATTAGCCGATCTTCTCTTCGAGAGTTAATTCCCTGTAAGAATCCGGGAGAATGGTAACTAGGAAATTACGAGGAACGAGCAATTTACGACGATTCCTCGCGAGATGAAGCCCCGTGACCCGATAGATTTCCCGCGCGAGGATCGTTAATTTCGTCTTATCCGATAGTTGAGGGGTAGGGGGGTGGGGGGCGAGTCTCGGCTAGACGCGAAATCTCTCGGCGTGGCGCGCGGGATGTCAATTTCCGCACGGGGCGTGGTCATCTCGATGTTTTTCCCTCGGCGAGCTATCGGCTGGACGCGGCCGAGAGAGCCCGAGGCTCGGAAAAATTTTTCATCGCGGCTCAAATTGAACGATATTCGGATTCCCCCGAGGACTTTCGAGCTTCTCCCAAATTACACACAGCGTATGGAATTTTCACTCGTCTTCTGATATATCGGGCGCGAATTCCAGCCCGGGACAGCTGGATTCTCGTGATCGGCTTTTTCGTCGAATTCGCGAGGCTTGCGCGTCAATTTGCTTTTTAATTTTCGCGTTATTCGTTTTTCGAGTGGTCTCGCTGGATCGGGGGCTTTTCCTCTCGCTACTTTTTGCGTCGTTGAAAAATCGCGGCTATTTCCCGAGTCAAAATATTTAATCGATTTCTTGTTTGGGTTTACCCGCTTTCTTGTTCGCCTTGTTTGATAGTTTTATTCGAATTTTATGTCCGCGAGTGTAAAAACCGATGTTTTTCCTAAAAAAATACTGATTGAGGGTTTTATGCCCGAATAAAACGTCTAACCGTACCACTGAGTATGAGAAATGGTTTTCCTGTCACAGTTGCGAAGATCTTAATTGAATTCCGATTAAATTTCACAATAGAAGAGTATAAAACGTCAACTTGAAAAGAACCGTACAAATTTTTTGACTCGGGTTCTCTTCGGTCGGAGGAGGGAAAGAAGAGTGCAATAAGAACGTGACTTATAATCTAATTTATTTATCGATATCGACAACAGAGATGTAATCTCGGGATGAGAATGAAAAGGGAAGAAGAGCTTATAGATATAAAGAAAATTTCGACGCTGTCGGCGACGATTAATTATCTTCGTTGTGGCGTTAAGTATCGACCTAGAGTAATCGATCCTCCCGACTGTATCGAGTTTATCGAAACGATTAGTTTCAACAATGTGACTTTGAGAATGAAGCGATATCGCGAGGTCGAACTATGAGAGCTATGTATACACTAATTATGTATAGATATATTCGATTCGGGATTCGCAATAATATTGTTATGGTCTCTGGATATCCGTTCGACGACGAGTTATACGCCATTCTCCCGGAAGCCTCACGCGTCAATAACAAGATGACAAAATTCCTGTATTTACATATAAAAATATATCTTATTATTAGTGCTAATGTGTTCAATACATGCGTTACATTTTCACTGAGAATTTTAATTTAATGCGTTATTACATCTGTCGCATTGATACGTTTTCGTACATCACAAATTTCTTGATTTTTCATGCTCATATATCTTTTTGCCCTTTCACATACTTTTCACAAATTTATATCACGAGTAACAATCGATACGGATTTTATTTTCTCTTCTTGATAAGATGTTCGGTCTCTAAACACCAAATGTATCTGTATTTATACGAAATTGAAAGACGTGTTGTTGTTTGTTTTCGCGTCGCTCGATTCATTTGTGTTTTTCTTGCATCCAATTAAAAATATTTATTTTCAGATTCGCGATATTTGAAGTATAACTTTTATTAAACACTTTATATTCAATTAGAAACGTTCTTTACTAAATATGACATTTCGTGGACTATACCTACATTGTTGAGAGAGAAAATAAAATTTGTTTCGGATGAAATGTTTGTCTGCCAGGTATATCTTTCGGCTCTTTCGATAGCATCTAGTTACGTAACAAGGTCTTTCGTTTTACAAGGTATATTTCGATGCATCTCTAGAGCACACTGAAAAAAAATTGAAGTTAAATCAAATATATTCAGAAGTGGCCGTCTTTTTAAATATTATATTGAATTTTGTCATTCTATTTCGCTCTTGTGCACATCGGTTCGTCTCGAATTTTTATTTACATCTTCGTTGCGAGCTCCGCGAAGAAAAATATTCGATAAATCGTGAGTGCGCGTAAACGCGAACATTCCAAGCGGTCTCGTACAATTTTCGGTAGATTCGAATGCGTTCCCTACTCGAATATTTTCACAAATCCGATAAGACAGATGCGCAAACGCGAAAAATCTTCTTAAATATTGCACTCGTCCCCACATCGAAATTCCCTCAAATTATTTTCGTTAATCGCACATCATTCGAGAGTTCTATCGACAAAAGAATCAATTTACTACGTTGACACGAACAAGTATGTATGCGTATCAAAATTGTAATTTTCAAAATTTCTGCGCGAGATTTCGTTAAATCGGTAAAAAAATGTAGGAAAAAATAAGTTTTCGGAAATGGAATTCAACGTGGAGCTGCAGGAATCTCTCCGTGGTTCGGTAAGTCCGCAAAAGAGAAAAATAGGTAGAATTGTTATATTGAACGATATGATTGAGTCATGTTACAATCCAGTGTCGACGTTTGTTATGTCACGTCATCAGCTCTGATCGGTAATGATTTTTCTCCGTTGGAAACTGACATTAGCCACGGAGCGGTGGTTTCGACGTCAATTGCATTTCTCCCACTTGTATTGACTAACCGCTGAACGAGGCTGTTTTAATAGAGCGTTATACGAGAAATGGAGTAAACTCGGACGCTCCTTTTTCAATGCCCGGGCAAGAACGTTTTATACGACTGATCAAATCTCGTGAATATACGATAAATCATACTCTCCTCGAATCGCGTTTTGCACTCCGAGCATACTTGTTCGATATTAAACTAGTTAAAATCGGATTAACCCGTAGGAGGCCGGCATTTTTCCATTCGGTACGAAAATTTTTATCTTGAATTTCGGTATATACGCGCGATGTGGCTCGTAAATCGTCCAAAGTTTCGGGTGGCTCCATTTGGGACCAGAACGACGCTAGAAAGTGAAAAATTTTTTTATCCCGAGAAATATTTCATGCCGTACTCTGAAGAATGTCAAACGAAGTCGCTACTTCCCCAATCTAGCCGGGGATAAATAAGTTACTCGTTAGTCGGTCGGCTCTCTTTTAATTCGAAAAATCGAGTTAACGTATAGAAGATAAATCAGTCGCGGGGGCGCGTAATCACGGCGCGTTTAAAATCGTCGTTTCACCCGTAAAAATGCGATACGAAATTCGAGAGCCCCGAACGGGGCCATGCCGGCCGTCTAAAAGTTAAATTTTTACACCCCGCCTCGATGTTGCGGATACACGTCGCATTTTTAAACGACGAAACGTCGTACGAATTAAATTCGGTAGATCGCAAAACGAGGTCGAGGTTCGTCCAAACGATCTCATTCGTTGGGGCAGATAAGACCGGCGTGTACGAGTATTTCGCGTGCTCGTATTGGTACGTGTATGTTGTACAATTTACCGCGAATTTTCTCATGCGCGATTTATATCGCCCCGAGTCGAGCGCTTTTTTTTCAATGCAGCCGTAGTTGTCACCTTATTCGTGCAATCTGTAAAAAAAAAACAGAGACACACACGAATTGATTACACACGAATGTAAATTAAAGGGAGACGTAGCAGTCGGAGCGATATGGTCTTTTAATTACTGCCGAACGTCCCCTCGAATGTCCTCTCTGTAAACAAACATCCTGGAGCAAGCCGACATTTCCTGATTCATAACCGGCGAGTGAGAGAGTGTCTCATTTACTTTCCCCTTTTCTCCCGCTCTCGTTCTATCTCGCTCTGTCTCTCTTCACGCGAAAGTGGCACCGTAATAAGACAAGCTTTTATGAAACCTCTTGTTCCTTCCGGCTAAATTTTCGAGATTGCGTTTCCGTCGACGATATAAACAATCATTTTTTCCGCCTCTTTCGAAAGGGAAGCGAATTCAAATTTCCAGTTTTGTACTCGCGTGGCTTTTGAATTCAATGTAGGTGATGCGGGAGTGAAACAATTTTGTGGATATATCGGTATTCATAGTTATAAATGGATTTGCAGTCGTTTTTTTGTATTTTATCAATGCATTTTTTTTATTCCCCATTTTTTTTGTTACGTCCTGGTTATTGGATAACGGACTTGAGTCAGAAATGCGTTGTCGGCGGTAACTCTCGAATGTTAGAATGGGTTGAATAAAGCCGAGGAAGCATTAAAATTAATATTTCAGGACCACTGTGCTCGTATGGTTAAGACTCTCATGTCAGCTATCATTTGAGAAAATTGAAATTCAAGATATCACATTTTGAAGTTTGACCGAAAAATTCTGAAAGCCTAGCAGTCGAGGGCTAATAGAATGACGCACCTAATTCCGTACAACAATATATTAACATTTTTTCAAAGTTTCACGCACAACGAAACGATATATTCTTCGCGGCTGAGCACGAGTTTGACAAGTTGCAACGAAACTTAAGCTTGTACGGAAGTTGTAAGCAATTTTGCATATAATCGTATTTGCGAACGTATAACGTAGACGCGACGTAACAAACATGGTCGCGATTATAAATTCACGCTTGTGCAGTATCGATCTCTCGAGCAACTTGATTAGGGTCTACGTCATTCATGAGGCTGATGCGTAACATCCGAATGAATATTATTCGTACTCGCGTCGTAAGCGAAATATCAAATTTAGCGGGGAATTTAGCGGGAATAAAGCCGACTGGACGAGATGCGGGATAATGAAAAAGTAATGGTTCTTGTTTTGCAGAATTTACGAAATTCGTTGGTTTGTTGGACACACGTGAAATACTCAACCCGTATATTCGAAGTGTAAGGACGGTATTATGGCGGCCATATGTCATTCAAAATTGACAACAATGCTCCCTGTTCAACTCACAGATGCGTATATGCATGCGGACAACATACAGAACGGATGTAATAAGACTAGCGCAGGATGCGCATTGTCTTATCGTCCTCGTTATGAAACCGCAAATTGGAATCCAACAGCACGAAAAATAATGAAACGGTGTGGCGCGTATTACCGAATCGAATGAAAAATTTCCTTGTAACGTATTTATTAATATTATCAATCGATACGCGAGATGTACTGCCCCGGTGGTAAATCAATTTTTCTTTTTTTCATTTCGACGCGCAATAAGGAAATTGCGGTGTTATTTTTTACAGTTCAATATTGATTTCGATCAGCGGAACGACTGAAAATATTTTTTCCTTAAATCGCAATAATTCATTGAAGTTCGATACGATATGTGTTTAATAGATTTTATTTTATCTCAATCGTGAAATATGATTAAATACTTGCGTGTCGAGTCTCTTTTGTAGCCCCCGATTGCGATAATCGGTACGTACACATATAGCACGCCGCATGGAAAAATAACCACATTACGATAACACGGAACTTCGAGCGATAAAATTTGAAAGCTCGGTAATTATATTGCACTGATATAATAACGCGGTATAATTCATACCGAAACAAACGATCAGCGAATGTTGACTCAAGTTGAATAAGAGAAAAAATATGAACACCGTAAATAATATATTCACAAAAATTCTTCTGCAATTTAATCTCTTCTGAGTTATAAAAATTAAAACTCTCACATTTAAAATGAAAATTTGCTGAAGCTACTTAATATTTATTTCAAGAGATGGAAACAGCGTATGCAAATAAATGTTAAATACTTTCGATAAATTTTTTTTCTCAACGCATATTGTTCGTACGCAACTCGTTTATGTTTAACGGTTGACTTTGCAAAATAAGTTAGGCCTCATGCAATATTTGTCGGGATTACAGGAATCCGCTTGACATATGATACCGCAAATGCGGTTCGCCTTTGCCCTCGAAAGCTACAACGCGTGTTACACGAACCTACGCGGAATGAAACTATCGCAACCGAATTGTTTCTCGAAAACGTTCAAACTATAAAATCCTGGAGTATATAGCGCGAAAAAATATCCCCAACACTGTTATGAAAATATTCTCACGAGGGTACTTGCGATCTCGAATTTTTTTTCTCGTCTTTTCTTCTCGCTACCTTTCGATTTGCAATATGCGCGTCGACCGCAAAGTGCTGCGCGAGCACACGTCGTGGCGAGTACTCTGCGGGAAGTTTTAACTTTTTTTTTCACTACAGCAGCGAGGAAGAAAGTGGAGAACGGGAAGAGAGGAAATGCATGGAAAAACGCACACAGGGTGCAGATATATTTATCGAGTTGCAGCATACACGAGACGTGATTTATACGGTGCTCAGTGGAACGCGAGATCCGGCCGAAATTCTCTATGAAAATATCCGAGCGATCGAGAAAAAGAGAATTAATTATCGGTGTATTAAAATATAGGAAAATTGATACGAAATCCGCTCGCGGGAGCGGATCTTCGACGAGTACGGACGAATTCGGAAAATTCAATTAGAATCGGGAATCGTGGAAACGTTTCTCTCGCTAAGTAGTTTTAATGACGGAGGTACCGAGACACCGGGAACAGTCTAATGGAGAGCGATGATAGAACCAGTTAGCGAGTATTTTACATCGGCGAGCCGAGGCTTAATGTAATAGGGCTTTTCGAATTCGCGCATAACTTACGGTTCATTTTAGGCTCGGGATGGTAAGGTAAAGTTCGTCATTCAACCGCGACGGAGTGACTATAAAATATTCAAAATTGCTATCGTACGTGCCCGCGAGCTTCGCGCAATTGTTCGCCACTTGGCTTTCTTTTTTCTTCCGTTTCTTGTTACACTCGGTTCTTTCAGCGTCGGGCGAACGGATAGAAGCCGGCTGGAGGAGCGAGACTTATTTACATAAATCCCAGGCCGCGAAATTTTTCAGATTACAGAACCGGGCGAAATTGGCTCGTCGTTGCTCGAGTTTAACGAGCCGAGCGAGTCGAAGGAGCTCCCTGTCCCCGTCGCCCCGGATCGCCGCTACTGTTTACTTTTTTTGTTCCTCGGTATGACCGCACAGCGGCTTATGAGACGCGCACACAGTTGTATACGCAAATGTGACTCTCGAATTATGTAGATTGAAATGACAATTTCATTCGTTTGTACTAAACCTCCTAACGCTGTGTGTAAACCAATTTTGTCCTATTTCTATCTCTTTAAATGATAGATGCAAAATTTAATTTGGAGTATAAACATATTTTTCTGAATAACCCCAATCTGATAACTTATTTGCAGTTTAACCGGCGAATATTCGATCTTGGTGGGTTTGATGTTAATTATTCTTTTGTAACGTAATGATAATTTACTGTGGAGTTAAGGCCCTTATAAATTTAAATTATCCTTTTTATTTGAAAGCAGGTGTAATACAACACATTATAGTTAAATATAAGCCATTTTTCATAATAAAAAGTGCATATTTTTTGGCGAAAAAATGCTCAAAAGTCCGAAAATTCTTGGAATCTCGAATTCTTTGTACAGGGATATCGTTGTTTAGACAGTGTTTACCTATTCTCGAATTCGCGTTCACGCGTGCGAGAGGATTAATCTCCGGGCTATATCTATAAGATTAAAATTGAGTCCCTGGCGCAGAGCCAATTTCATACTCGCGCGGGGGCTAAAACGCGAAATCGATTCCCGTTCTTTTTCGGCTCTTAAATTCCCCGCGTTCTCTCGAACCGCGAACATAAATTACAGATTTTCCGTAGGTACGAATTCGAGGCTGGGGAGTATAAAGAGGAGAAAAATCAATCGTAAATTCCAACTATTTTATTAAATTTCGCGAGCGTATGACTCGGTTGTACTCCCTTTCCGGTGCGCGGGAGACCCTCCCGACGAGCCGACGGAGACGGAACGGCCGTAATTCTTCCCTGTCGAAAATCGCGCGTCGAAGTGGGCCGCGTGTATCGCTCGCGCGAAACTTGGGAAGATCCGTGCGACCTCACGCGTTCCGCTATGAGGGATGGACCGGGCTGACGTCACGGGTTGAAATCCATGATCTATGGGCGCTGATAATGAAAGCGCAGAGGTGAGATACGCGATGCAAATATACCGAGTAATCTATAGTTTCCGCGGGGCGATACTCCACTCCCAATATCGCCCGGTCGGATCGATTGCGTTTGACCGACCCTGATTTCCTCTCTCTCTCTCTCTTTTCTTACATTACCCGGAAAGGGAACGCCGTTTGGACAATTTACTCGGCCGACGTTTCGCCAACATTCCAATTAGATTCTTCGGGTCCCGAGGCACTGAAACTTCCTCTCTTTGTTTCCCCTCCGCCCCCACCCGCCGTCGTAATTTCTCGACGTTTTATCGCGCTCTATAAAAAATAACGCGATTAGATCGTAATTCACTGTACTCGAAGAAATTCTTCCGCGCTATTCGACTTTTTGCGAAAATACCATTTACGAGGGACTTCTCTTTTTTTTTTTACCGCAAAAGTTATCGCGTCTGATCACCATAACGGAGCGTGCTTTTACAACCAGTGTAAACGGAGGCATCGCGATATACGCAAGTATGAAAAAAGAGAACGTTGCACGGTCGATCGTAAAAACACATCGATCCCGTATTACGCATAGTAACAGTGGATGCGGGGGGATACAGCGCGACCGGAAATGAACGATGGCGTAACACACATTGTCGATGTAACAGCGTTATGTACAGCAAAGTTAGGCTAGTTCGATCCACGAAACCCGGACAACGTGGAATTTCGTGTTTTAAATGCGCTGTAAAATGTTGCGGTGTAACAAGATATTTTAGTTTTTAAAAAGTTTCGCTTCCCTTCTTGTATTCCCTACAATATCATACCTGCGTGGTATCCGTGTAAAACATCAAAGTAGTTTGAGATTTCGGATTGATAAATACAAAATTTTTAGTTTGGAGCTTGATGTTCATTTTAAATAATAATTTTACTAGCACCAGCAATGCATAATTGATCTTGTAAAAATTATACATGAAAATTTAAAATAGATGGGTTACGTTTTACAAAATCGATCGCACTGCGGTTGATTTCAGTCGCGTCATTGGAAATAAAAGATTTAAATTATGAATATCGCGCGATTTATGTTATTTTGATAGCCATACCGCGTATAGAGCGTCGAATCTCTTTTAGCGCGATCTAAACAAGGACTCGATCCCCTCCTCTTCCGACAGCTCGCTCTTTCTCTCATTCGGTGATGTTATTTATCGTCGAACGCGCCAAATCGATATGCTCGTTTATTATCGGCGTTTATTTCGCAACGACGCGCACGCCCAACCGGGGCGATTCAGATTTTCCAGAATCGATTTGGCGCTAAAATACCGTCGATTGAGCGTTCTCGCGTTAAAGCATTGACTTCCGTTTAATCTCGCGTTCGGCAACACGCGCGATTTGCGATCTCTCGCTAACGCTCCGTGTCTATTCGAGCTTCGATTTAATGAAAAGCGAAGCTATGTCGCTTTTGTGCGATCGCGAGAATTCTCTTGGCTCGCGCGGCGAGAAGAAAATAAAAAATTACAAAAATGTAAAATTCAGAAAAGAAATAAAGCGCCTCGTTGATAGACTCGACGTATACGAGTCTATTAAAATCCTATTGGAATTCCTTGGGGAGAAAAAAAAATCGGTTAACGACGTTTTTGCGTAGCGAAACGAGGCTCATATAACGTGGTGCTCGTATAATAGGATATCAGAATATCGAAAATTGCGTTGTGATCGAGTTCGGTGTAAAGTATCGGATCTACTCTAAATATCTTCAAGTTTTTTCGCACCGGTACGTTACGCTTATGGACCGAAACTCGAGCCGACCCGAATCCATTTGTGCGAATTCACGTGTTTTGCCTCTTAAAAATTCCAAGTTTGATCTTAATCCGACGTTCGATCTCGTCGAGAAGTCTTTTTCTCTCTTCAAGATTGGCGTAAATTTCACGTTAACCCAGAAACTGTCGAAGGGTGAAGAGGTGGTAAGGGTGGTTTCTTATAAGCCGATGGATTTTCGACCGCCCGCACCGGTCTGAAAACTCATCTAAAACTCGGATTAGAACTAGAGCGAGAGAGAAGGGGACAGAACGGTAAGCGACATGGATTATCGAACCGTCGGAATACAACAAGATACGAGACCGAAACTGATTTTTTCACCAACATCGCCGAGCACGGAGTCGACATTACCTTAAAACTGTCATCTGGAGAAGACGTAGCTGACTGTGAGATGAATTAGCCAAAGATTGAGAACCGCCCGAGAGACTCCGTTACCGTCGTGAACCGCCGCTGGTAGCTCACCTGGATAAAAAGAAACGTTGAATAGTCTTTAGAAATTCCGGGAACGTTAGGAAATGGAATTACATTCGCTTCGAGAAGAGTGACGATACGCGAAGAATAATTAGAACGATTGTACTTTTAACGAAACGTCGTTATTGGCTCAACACGATGCATTCAACCATGAATCACACGATATTAGATATTTTATTTTCGTATGAGCAACGCATTGTGTGTGGCCGACAAGGACACATTTGTCATTTCATTAATGGCTGTACCTCCTATAGGTTTTCTGTCAGATGCATGCCACCACAGGTTGACGTATTTTGCAGACAGCGAGGTAGAGAGCGAGAGAAAGAGAGGGAGAGAGAGACACGCACACAGAGGGTACCGTTTGAATGCTTTGCGCGAGTTACGTTTCCTAAGGTATTCCAGGAGCTTTGTCGAAATTAGGCAGCCCTTATGAATGATCTACCTACTCCGCCAGCATAGGTATCCTCGTTCAAACTACAAACGCCGTCAGGGTAAATTTATGACCGAGCCTTTATTTTGTCATCGCTACGCCCGCGAAGGATACCGGAGGGCCGATAAGGAGCGCATGCATCGAGCACGCCGTACATATTTGATTAATGGCGGTATCAGGCGCACGTGAGTCGTGGTCAGCAAACCGAAAAAATCTTCACTCGGGTAAATGCGAGGAAATTTTCAGCGCGAGTCGAAGGCGCTGACAGGAAGTGGGTGCTGTTAATACTCCCAGATATAGGAATGCACGTGTGCCAAGGTTTTATGGTCGCGTTGTGGAGTCTGCTCGCTCGGAAGGATCGTATTTAAGGCATATGCTTCACGCGGCATTGTTCAAAAGACTTGGAACTTTGTAGAAGCCAAAATAATGGCTCTTGGCTCTGATCCAGAATCAATGCGAAATTTTTCAATTCATTCGCTTCGAGAAGCCCATATTCCCTATCTCTCTCTCTCTTTCTCCTCGGTGACACATTTCACTCAGCCCTGAATCATACTTTTGGCTTACCAAGAACCTTGAAAGGGAAAAAAAGCTGTTATCGTCCTCAGGGAAAAAGGTACACGTGCTCGACGCAGCGAGAAAAAAATCTTTTTTATCAAAGCAATAAGAGCGGGGGAGACACGTCGATGAGAGAGCCATTCGAGTTTGATACATCGGTTGATACGACGACACAACGAGAAGGTCGAGCGAAGGGAGAATACAAGGAGAAATAGGAAAAGGAGGACGACGAGAAAAAGAGGAAATTGGAATCAAGAACAATGAATAAAATACGGAAGCAAATGGTAGAGACGAAAAGAAATTGGCGGAAAGTTTGCCGCAAAAGAATTCATGGAAAAAAGGTTTTCAAAGACGGTCGCGGGAGAGGAAAGTGGGTAGATTGAAGCGGGAGGCGATGAGAAAGACACGGACATATCAGCGAGATGGTGGTACTCACCGTTAAGAACGTGAACTGTAATGGTGGTCTTAGCTTTCCCAGGCACAACGCAGCTGTAGTTTCCGGCGTGCCTTGGGCTGGCTCTCTCGACGATTAGGGTACTGACGATCACGAGAATCTCACCTCTGGCCGACGTCTCCGTCGTTCTATTCTCACTGGAACACGGCACCAAACGCTCGGTTATCCAATTCTTTCTTTTTCCCCTCTCAGGAGATCAAATTGCGCTTCGAGTACGAAAATAATAAAATAATAAAAGCTAGACTCGAATAATCGCGCTTTGCTTACCAAGTGCAATCTCTACTTTTTCGTACAATTGGCTATTTTATAAGCGGTGAATACCTTACGTCGTCGAGGAGAGTTTCGTCGCCTTTGGTCCACAAAACGGACTCGTTGTGCGATTCGTAAATATCTCTGGCTTCGCATTTCAGGGTCAGAGCGCTACCAGCTTTTAGGTGTCGCTCTTTTGTCACTATTCTATCAAAGTCATCCGTTATTGTCAATTTTGGTGCTGAAACGAGAACGAAGAATCGTTGTGAATTCACTGAGAGAATAGCAGTAGAATTCTTACAATCGCGAAAATAAACTTGGTAATTGCATTCTTTATAGCATCGTTTCGTCAGTGCTGTATGCTCTAATTTTTATGTCAACGCGAAAACAAGTGTAACTTTTTTAGAAAACCTATCCGGCTCGTTTTGTTCCACTTAGTTCTCGCTCTTGGCGACTCGCACGGTACACGTGTTTAGTAAATATATTGGACGCGTGTTCAACTTGTTTCGGTCACGCTTGGTGGCTTCGGCCGACGGTTTTTGCTCGAAGAGTACATCAATGTCGCCCAACCGAGTTTCATGGAAGACCCATTCGACAAAGACAGGAAAACCTGAGTTTTCACTGCATCCGAATGGGTGACGTAAAGGGTTCGAGAGAAGCGCGAAAGGGAACCAATAAACTTCACTCCTATACTTTGTTCTCTTGCCCCTTTTGAGAGAAAGCTCGAGGAAATATTTTTCGATTTCGATCCGCGAAACCAGGTTATACAGATGACTCGTTAAAAGAGCTTGGAATATAACCAGAATACAATAGAATAGTATAAATATATGTGTTATCAAAGAGATTCAATTTTTTTCAATGTTCATTTTATTCCCTAGGAGAAATAAATTCATTTATGTGTTCGACGTGCGACCCAACAAATGTATTTATACTTTTTTCGTACTTCTCTTCGAAAGTATTCGCTACGGTCAGCATTGATGGACGATCGCGATTCGACAAGCGAGTATCACCGCTCGAATGCGATCCACGATACGAACGAACAAATCTTCAATTTGTCAATCCTCGAATGCTAGTTTGCGACGACGCAGGAGGATTACGGTGTTCGAGATATATTTCACTGATTTGACTGTTTGATGTTTTTTCAACGCGAATTGTTCAAAAGGACTGTTAAAATACATCCTTTTCCAGCGAATTTATAAAATTCGATAAAATTTCAATGTCGTGTTCGAAATGTAACACGTTATCGTTCGATTAGAATATTATTAAACCATTTCGTGTATTTTGCGAACAATTTTCCAACTGACGATTCGTTTTCGCTGAACGAACATCCTGAGACTGACATTGTAATGGATCGCGTCACGTAAACGGTGAAAATCGAATCAACGCGACCACCCACCTGTAACGATGACGTTAATCTTCTTGACCAATGGCGGATGCGTCGTTACTTGACATTTATACAAGCCCGAATCCGTTGGCGTGGCATACAGAATCTGTAACCTCCAGTTATTCGGATACCTACGAGAATCGAAGAATAATTTGTCGGTGTGTTCCTACACCAATCAGCGAAGTTCATATTTACCTAAAATTAAGGCTAATCCTTTGATCGTTACTGTAAGGCATTCTACCAAAAGTCAACAGACGAAAAGAATCCTCCCTCTGCTGCAGCCAAGTCACCTGAAACATCGAAATTATTGGATTACACAGAAATAACACCGAAACGATGATTAATAACAAATACCAGTGATTAATCTCCTGTTAAATGTTATAGCATGCAAATGCAGTGCTCGAAACGCAACCAAAATTCATTACGCGCGCTGTAACGTTATATATAAGCGGGCTCTGATTGGACACGTAGGAATTATGGCAGCGGGGAGTTCGCGACGATCCTCGGGTTGTCGTCGCCATAGATTGAAATATATTTTTCGATGAGATTAGAGACGGTACAACGATATCGACGAAATCGTCGAATCTGAAATGAAAGCAGGAAAGAATTTTCCTCTGAAATAATAACAGCGCTCTTCATGTGAAGCAAGCTGTGGCCGTTCGTGCGAATTCGATAACGCGCATTCGGGCTCCGTGCGTCGGGTAACCACCCGTCCCGGCGTCAATTTGCAAATTCAGTTCTACGCGACAGTCTTCCACTTCGGAATCAGCCCGCTCTCTCCCAATGGAGAAACTTTCCGTACACAACGCGCTGGGAGCATATCCGGTAATGCGCGGTTGAGAATACGAAAGTAATTTCGACGTTTTATAGTCTGAGCATAGCGTCGGCCATATTGTCTCTTACGCGCGCGACGTACGTACAGTCTGAGAATGGCGAGGAGCGTAATGAAAGCGGAAGAGAAATCTCTAATTATTTCCATTTAACAATGCATTATGCCGCATAACCGCGAGAGACGAAGAACGGAAAAGCTCGAGTATTTCGATTTCGGAAACACTCGAAATTTATAACGAACAATAATAAAACTCTAATTTAGCGACTATTAAATTCTTTTTAGCGCGAGCATTTCTCGCGTTACTCGTTAATACAGCTTTGTGTCCTTTCGACTCCTCGTTTCTCGCGCGGATCGTCGTCGTGAACCAGTCGCGTTCGCCTTTAGCTTATATAAAGCGATAGACGTGAAAGAGGCGAACACCGTTTCTCCACAACAATAACGCATTAAAAGGAAACGTAAAAAGAACGTCAAAGGACGCTACGCTCGAAACTTCGAATGAGGAGGATCGAGTTTCCGAGATTGGATTTTTAGTCCGGGAAAATTTCTGGGAAACGAAGGAATTTCGGGCTCACCACTTTGTCCGCGAGGAGGCCGACCTTGCAGTCGAGCAGCACGGTGTTGCCAATCCTGACCGTGACGTTGGAATTGATCTCGTCGTCCTCGAAGAACGGGCTGAACCTTCCCAGAACGCTGCCAGCGGTCGGCAGGACGAAACGTCCACGGGTCTGGACCGTTTGAGTGGTGCCGCTCCGCGTTGGCTCGACCATCTCGCTTCTGATAGACGGTTTTATCTCGTAGAAAGCTTTCGTCGACTTACCGCCCGGCGGGATATTGTTCGTCGCTCTGGAATAATCTATTTTGCTCTCCTCGGGTTTCTTCTGCTGCTGTTCTTCCGGTAACGACCTCGACGTTGTGTACTCCGCGTCCATCTCGATAGACGTGGAACTGATAGTCGTGGGAGCGAGCTTGTAATCGATCGAGACGCTCGCAGTCGATTCGCGGGTAACCGAAGTGCGAGAGGATGGGCCAAGCTGGTTCGTATCGAGATCTTCGATACGCGGAATTGTCGACTCGTGGAGACGCGTCGCGTCAGTTGTCGATTCGTAGCTTGTATTCCCCGAGGGCGCCTCATGCGGATGCACGCATTCCGTATTATTGCCACTTCCGTCGAGGACACCGTCTTTCGACCTCCCAGAATCGCACATTCCGCCGAGTTGATCGTCCTCCTCCTCGTTCGTTTCTTCTCCACGTGGATTCATCTCGTCCGCGCCGCTGGATTCTGCATTTTTAACAATTATAATTAATAAACTGCAAAGTACTCGAGCCATACGTCAAGAAAATTTTTAATTGTTATCCATTAGAAAAGTTTTCTTATTATTGTCACAAATTTCGTAGTAACGTAACTTTTCTCTGTTGTAGTTGAATATTTCAGTAGTCGTGATTACATTTTGCACCGACCGAATATTATTCTTATTCGCGACGATTAACCCGCAAATATTAGAGTTTCAGAATTCATCGTTTCGCCTAGGGTAGGTCAAATAGACCCAGGCCATTTTCAAAATTAACATCTTAGATTTAAATTGACACGAATGAAAATTTTTCTAATGATAACTAAAAATCTTAACTATACGAATATAGTGGTATATTACTTTTAACGAGTACGAATAAATATCGTACAATATAAAACGTTTGTAAAAGCACTTGGGAGTTAAAGTCAAGTTTTCAAACCGTTACAAACGTTTCATTGATCGAAATTAAAAGGGGCCGAGTGTGTTGGCAAGATACATGATATATTTATCGTCTATACGTCAAACATGCGTTCCCGATAACAGCTGATACTTCTCTTCATGAACAGACAAACGTCGCACATGGTTTGATATACTCCGCGATATTTGGCAATGGCCAATCGGGCTGTTTGCGCGAGTGGATATTGCCACGGATAGCGAACGCCGACGGTACTGGCTAATATAGATTGTATTCGCGCACGCTATGTGTATGTGTACGCGTACGTGACGCTCGTATCTGGCGTCGCGGAAGCAATTTCGACGTGATTTGCTCCGTGAAATCGATCGACCAGGTCTGCATAACGAATTCAGTCTCACCTTGACGAATGAATCAATCGAGAAATCTCTTTGCATAGTTATGTTGATCCGGCATTCCAATTTATTCATGCGTTATTTGACAAACGAATGGGTCAATTTAAGATGTTATGCATACGAGTTGGTCTATCGAACTACGAAGTCGAATCGAGTATCACGGAGATTTCGAGATCTCAATTCAGCACGGTTATAAGTTAACGAGTTGAATAATTTTGTACGGATAAGAAAATTCTTGTCTACATTCATAACAAAAGGATTATATACTTGAGAGGATTATACACTGATAAGTATAATTAAATCGTTTTTGTTTTCATAGAGCGCTCTCGCAGATAAGAAAATTCTTATATCTACATTCACAGAGACACTTGGTTTTTATATTTCTCGTTCGTCGTTCTTGAAAATACGTAACTCCCGACTCGGCGTAATTCGCAAAAGGAGGCGAACGAGAACTCGTATTTTCCTTTAATCATTTTATCGGGTTTCTAATTAAAAGCGCACAAGAATTTAACGTCGGACGAGTATTATGGCGATTTCGAAATTGTTCCGGCGATCGTGAATTATCCGGAAAAAGAAAAGTGAGCGAAAATAGGAAGTAAGGCAACTACCGGACGCTTTAACGTTCATCGCGATGATAACAATAGCGACGACGCCCAGTGTCGACGTAACTGTCTTCATTCTCCAAGCGGTCATTTCTTAATTGGTTCTCGCTATCCTCCACGCATCAGCCTTTCGGTAACAGCTCCATCTTCCCCCGCCTGGCAAAATCCATCTAGAAAAAAAACAACCAAGGGTTAGTATATCAATTTCGTCTCGATGACGAGAGGTATGACGTAATCATCGGCGGTTCACCAGTTACCTATATTTTGGTTTCGCGAAAAAAAAATGGATAATTATAGCAATTAGTGCGTTTAGTACGGTCATCTATTATGCAATCATTCTAATTGCAATGCGCGAGAACCACAAGGGGAGTTATCCGCTTTCGCGTCGACAAGTTGAATAAATTACCGGTACCATTCTACAGCCGATAGGGTACCCGATGCGACAAAATGAATTTTTCATTTCGCTTCGGATTCGCAGTGAATTCATTCCTGATTATTATATGGGTAATTTTTTTTCATAATCTTTGTGATTATTCGTCTGTAGCTTTGCACATTTCTGAAATTCGATGAAAAAATGATGAAATTTGGTCTGGTATACGCATACAAATAAGGTAAACGACCCAGTTTTTGGCCCTGAACGAGTTTGTGGGTTCTGTTAAATTTTCGTAAATTAATATCATGGATAATGAAAAATTGTGGAATAATTATTATCAATATAATTTTAATACGAAAAGAATTTAAATTTATATGAATTATAGAAGAATTTTTATGATTTCTAAATAAAATGTGCAGTTTCATTCCAAAAACAGTGTAGTTCACCTTACATATGCAAGTATTTTACAAGCTGCTTCTCACTATGAACTCTATTACGAAAGATAGCCAATAGATTCCAAGAATTAAATCCCCACTCGACAAATCCAACGCATCTTCCTTCTGGGAAATGAAACCGGGCGGTTGGCCAATTATTAAATGAGTCTCGGCAGTCGATTGCGTTCCTTCCCGGCAGAGGTTACGAAGAAACTGCTCGATTGGCCGCAACTGCTCCTAAATTCTCGGTCGGGACGAATAATGCATCGACATCGGTGGAAGAATGGAAACGGGCGAGGTGCAATCGGATTAACGATTTTGATCACGTAGTAGTTGTATGTCGTATCGAAAAGTTATCCCTCTTCTCTCTCTCTCTCTCCAACTCGCTCGCTGAGCGAACAAGTTCTTCGAGCACGGAGCGATAATTATCGGCTACCACAAGACTTTCGGTGTAGTCGGTTGTGCTGCTGTTGCTGCTCGAGAGCGCGCGCGCGCCAGTTATACACACGGCACGAGATACAAGCTTTATTAGTTGGGGTACCTTCCACGCGAAACTCTCCTACCCGGTCTTCTCAGTTATATTGAACACACGGGCTTAATAATATTCTCCGTAATGGCAATTCCCACTGGCCAGGCACGAAACTCGATGATGATGTACGGACGCTGTAAGATACGCCTTTCTTTGTTTACAATTCGTTGTTTGTGCGTTGTAAAAACCTAGATACGGTTTTTTTTTACCTTCCCAGCTCGAGAAACTACTTAAATCGGCTCCCGTGTGTTTAAACGTGACTCGTAAACACG
>NCVS01006943.1:132655-144000 GCA_003055095.1 Goniozus legneri | reverse complement strand
GTCTTTTCGTTCTCGCGCCATTAGATTTCCGTCTTCGCGTCACCGAAACGTCGACGAAATGGCTCCCAGGTGACAGGATCTCAAACGAGACATCGACATACAACCGCCAACACATTCACTCCCGAACGCGCACTTTGCCCTATATCTACAGCCCGACGAGTTAACTTTGAACTCGCTTGGGTACTTGAGCGTCGTACTTGTCCCTTCCCACGAGAACGGTGAATGTCTCGAACGTGGCTGAATTTCCATTTTTCTCAATTTCGTTTCGCACGCCGGCTCAATTTCGATTATCAGATTTTCCCTTATCGGGCTGGAGGTCCGAGAATCTGTACAAAAAATGCGGAGAATGAGTTTTCTTCGATTATGCACGATTTTTAGGTTATACAAGTTTTTCGTCGCGAGAAGTTCTTTACGATTTATTTGAAATGAATGAATTCTACGTAGATTGATAGATTATTAGATATTATTTAATATATTTTGTTGTACCTCAATGGAAATTATTTTTTATTCTCAGAGTTGTTGAAAAACACTCACTCTTGCTCGTTCGTACTCGACCAGACTAACCTCACAGAGAAAAACAAGTCTGAACATAGCTGACACGTTTGTTTGAACATCGACATTCATCTACGTGCAACAAATCCATGACGTTCGATTCGCAAATTTAATCGTTCTCGTTTATTTGTACTGGAAAAAAATATTTTTCTATGAAAAACAATCTATTTTTCAGTAAATAACTATCAATCGAGAAGAGCGAATAACTAGAAATTCGAAACACTCTTAATTCTCACCCACTTCGAAGAATTAGCAAAGTGGTAAATCCTTGAGGTAAAAATCCGTTCGATATAATCAGCGGCGATTAGCGGCTAAATAGATAGGCGAGGGCCATTAGCGCGCTAATCGACATCGATTTTGGCATTCTGCGGAAACGAAAGCGACGTAGAGTTGGCGCAACGGTAGGGTGAGATGGGGTGAAAAGGGGAGGGGCAGCTGCGTTCTCTCGTTGCGCGGCAATTGGTACCGGTGCGCTATTAGTGATTAGGATTATCGTAAATTAATTGAGTATACCTACGGACGAGTCGAGGGGGCAGGGTGCTTTGCGGCAATTACAATAACGGGCAACGCCCCTAATACAGCTAGGCCGTGTACATATGTCGGACAATGTAGCCGAGCGAAATAGCGAGCACGTTTGTAACCGATGGAAGATGACTCCGGCTATGCGGTCTGAACTAACCAACTCGTCGTTATAAACTCTCGACCAACGGCAAACGGTAACTCAGTTTGACCCGAGTGAAGTTGCTTAGGCCCGGTTTATCCACCGTGGATGACGATCGATCTTTTTCCCGATTGCGTAAGTACTCCGTGGCCCGAAATTTTCTCGATAATTCGTAGACGCGACAATGTTCACGCGGAACGCATTATCCCGTTCGCGTTTCATCGATCCGCGAAAAGTTTCGTTCGAAAGGGATTAAAACTTCGAATTCGAGGTGGAATATAACGTTTGGGGTCGCACCCATGAAACGCATCGTTCGCGTGCGGTCGCGGGACCGTAAGAAGGAAAATTTATCACCGCGGGTTACGACGCGCTGTAAAATTCAACGAGACTACGTAACGTTAATGAAAGTAAAGAAGGCAGGTGAGTGAAAAACTTGGAGTACGAGATTGAGAGATAAAAGGTCGAAAGTATATTGAAAGGGAGGAATAACGAAGAAATCGATGGTCTATTCGCGATCGACGGTTTACGAACGGACAATTGCCCGATATGGAAGAATCGTACGAGGCTCGAGTTTAATCGTGGGAAAACAAAGGAGCCATTGTTTACTCCGATCCAATTACTTCCTACCTTGTCGCTTGTATCCGGGCCAGCGAGATCGAGCCGAGGATACACTTCCTTCTGTGTACGTGTACACGGTCATAGATGCGTTGAAACGCACCATTAAAGTCGACTCTGCCGTTTTCGAGGCCATTCGATTAATCGTCTAATTGTAAGCATCCTAACCTACAAACTATTACCGACCGAACAATCGAGAAATATCGATCGTGCTTATTTCGAGATCTTCCCGGATATCGATAAATTCCAAAATGGCGCGTCGGAAGTGTAACTACTTAGTGTATACAAAGTGCTTGTGGGTGTTGCGGGGAGAGAATCCTGTGTAATGTATCGAGTGCTGAGGGGAATTGTGTTGAATGACGGTCGATTAGCGAAAGGAGGAGAAAAAAAAGGTCTCGATAGCGACGCTGAAGAGCGTTTTAGAAAAGGGTGAGGTATTCCCTTCCTGAAAGGAGACACGCTTTCAATCTCGACGTATACCACGCCCTTCCGTGCTCTAATCACTTTCCGCCGACCGCAAAAGTCCTTCAACGCTGTGAACGCGCGTTCAAATGGATAATGAAGAACCTGAATGAGGACTATTGGCGAACACGCGAGCTTAGGTTAGAATTATCAATTTTGATCAATAGCTATAATTGAAGAACCATCGATCACACCAGCCCACCCTGTAGACTCGTTTTTTAACATTATAATAATCAAAATATGATTTAGCGTCGTAATACAATTAATAATAGAATCTCCAATATTTTTTAATAATCTCAAAAAGATATTTAAATTCATAACTCCAATTTTTTCAGTTTTTCCGACTAAGCAGCGACCTCAAAACCATCGAAATGTTCGAATTATTGCTGAATATAAATCGAGCGTAAGTGTGAAACGAAGAGTGAGCTTTTTCAAGCTCTAAGCACTAAATTTTCACAATTTCGATAAAGAATGGAAACCCTCGTGTGTTTCAGGTGATAAATTTGTCGTAAACGAAGATTAAATTTTGCAAATTGAACTCGGAGTATAAGGAAAAATAAGAGAAAAAAGACGAGAGAAAAGAAGATGGAGAGAAAAGGGATTCGCCATTCGAAGTTAGTAAATGCGTATCCATTGCGTTCGAGATACTATACGTTCCCCTACTCGTTGTTTGTAGATTGAGTTCTCCTACGTAGAGCGATTCGTTCTTTATGTTTGTAAAAGTCTTTTGTAAACGGATTTCGTTTGCTTGGTTCTTTATTCACGCACCAGCGTACATAACATTTTACTGTCTAGTTCCCCCGTCGATACTTTTTTTTTAATACTATTTTGATGCAGTTTAAATTGCTGATTCGATTCGATTCGAGTCGAGCCGATAGAGACGAGGAATATTCAAGTGATACTTTTCAATACGCCGTTATTACACGTTTGGGTGAAGCGAAAAAATGGAGTCTGAATAATGGCTATGTAATACTCTTCTCTCGCAACGACGACAAGAACAAACCGTGCACGAAAACTTGGAGAAATGGTCCGTGGAAGAGTATATAGTTAAGGAGAGTGACGACGTGGAGTCTCTGCGAGTTTGTCGGTGAAAACGAAATGTTCTAAGTTGATTTACCACTCTGGAATGCCCGATTCGTTTATTTTTTTTCTCTCTCTCTCTCTCTCTCTCTCGTTCTCCGGCTACCTTATGTTTCAGGACAAGAGAAGGTCCAAGTTTGTTACATTGTAATAGGTTATCCGATAAATCGATTCGGAGGACTTTCGCTTTAATGGAACGATGAGAAGTCCGATAGGCCAATTAGAGACAACGGAATATCGACTTTTTATATTTTCACGTTTCAACGATAACAGGTGTTGCTAGAAGCAATTAAATTTTCATTGATTTCGCTCTTCAACATCGCGTCTTCTCTTCGACTCGCGTTCCGTTTTAATTAATCCGATGTTTCGCGCGAGATTTTGATTATCGAAGAGGGAGATAGGTAGCCCGTGTCTTCCATTGGCACTCATCGGTTTCTCTGGCCAAGGAGAACGGGAAAGAAAAGGAGATAGAGAAAGCTCGTGAATACTGACGTCACGACACAATCCATTAAGACTTTTTCCCTGTCGCCGCCGGCGAAATTCGAGCCCACGAACTTTCGTCTTGTTCGCATCCACGAGTGGTACACCCAGAGATATCCCGAAAAGATACGGTTTACGAAAAGAGGAGAGCGCTGGAAAAATCTCGACCTTCTTCCAGTACTTCCTATTTCTTCTTCCAGCGGTCTCGTTCTTTTACACTTTTTCTCCCTATCATACTAGCGCACCGTTCTTCCACTCGGTTCTCTCATATTTCCGTTTCTCTTTATTCGACCGTGTAACACCGACGCGTCAGTGAGCGATTCGCGCGGTCGAGAATTTACATGAAGATGAGAAGAGCAGTGGCGGAGGTGTCGATACGAAAACAGAAAGGACGATAAAACGCTCTTCGATTTAGCTCCTACTTGATTTCTCGAGCAAAAATTCTCGAGATTCGAGAATTTCGTATGGAAATTTCCGTCCAAGAATTTGGTAAAGCGCGGAGCAACTTTGGGAATTTGAAATTTCGATAATTGGGGGGGGCCAAGTTCTCGGGAAGCCGCGCCGCACCGGGAGCGAATTTGGCGCGGTCCGGGAATACCGGAGTGAGATAAAAAATAAAATCGGCAGAATAAACATTTCGCGTGGCGGGAGGCAGGAAGGAAGTCGGCAGTCGGGGCCGCGTGCGCACTCGGCGGTCTTAAATAAATGGAAATTGCCGAAGTGAGAGAGTGGAGAAGAAAAAACAGATAAGCAGCGGAAGCGCGAGAGATATCGCTCCGGGAGCGAGTATCCGGGAGGAGACGCGCGCGAGCGCGCCAGTTTCGCGAGTCGATTCCAACTTTCGCTTAAACTTTTATCCGCGTATATCGCACGCACATTGGCACGTACCTTGTTATAGAATTTGGTTTCTCCCGGCGACGCAGTTAGGCAGGGACGGCTATACGCGGTTATGGTCCCCGCACCGGTCGTTTCGATCCTTTCCACGCGCGCTCCCGCCCGACTCCATTCTTTCGAGACCTAGCCTTTTGTCCTCGATCAACCGCCCTCGTTGCGAAAGACCCTCCGCGAGCTAGCCGGGCTTTTCCACCGCGCGCAAAAATTCGACGATAATCATCGTTTGCTTCCTCCTTTCGCCGCCTCGTCTCCTCCATACTCGGCGCGCTCGTATTTTATCGAGCTCTTTGAATTTCCGCGATGAATGCTCCGTCTGGGCCGATGAAAATAAAGGAAAATAAGAAAAAAGTACGGAGACGAGAGAGAAAGGGAGCGATAGGGAGAAGGAGAGAGAGAGAAAAAAAAATTCGAAAGAACGAATTCATCTCCATCCCGATGGAAGGAAACATCCAAAATGTACGCATGAATAACGCGGGAGCGCTTTGAGTTGTGGATACGCCGGGCCCGGTGAAACGTGCGAAATTGAGTCTGTCGCGTACAAAATTATTCGCGGTCCTTTCGCTCCCCCGTCATTTTTATCGCCGAGTAATTTCAATTTCGTACCCGGCCATTTTCCCGCGCTGCCACCGGAAGTTTGGGAAAAGCGTTAACCCGTGGGTATTCGCGGAGACGATGAGGAATAGGAAAGTGGATCAACGATATGAATAGTCTCTTGATTCGGAATCCTTGAGCCGGGCTCCTTCCCGCGATCAAAGTCTCAGTTGGGAACTTTTGGAATTTGTTTACGTCCATGTTTGTGCACTGTACATATTTACAATATTCTCGTCGGCGCCCATGCGTGTGAAGTTAATTTATCACTTTCCTGCACGCCCAAAACAAATTTTATAAGTCTCAACCCTGCCAGAAGTTTGTTATATCAAAATTAGATCGGGAAAGATCTTTTTATTTTTGTTTCCTCCAAGTAACACCCAGAAATTTATATTCTGTAATCTCTTTCAGTGTTAAAAAATCAATCTAACTCAAATAGCGTTTAGTATCTCTACTCGAATTTTGCATTAATTTTTCGACTCAAGTAGGTCTTAAAACTTATTTGTTCTTCTTTGATAATCTCCAGAAGTTTAAGCGCGTACTCCTATACCACTTTATCCTATTTCCGATTGAAAAATAATACCCGCCTGAGAATTAATCGATGAAAACAGAGCCCAAGGCTAAGATCAGACAGTAACGGAACACTTTTCCATTGATTAAAATGCGACGGGGCTAAATTCAGTCACGTTAAATGGGTACTGATCGAGGAGCGGAAAAAAGGTGGAAAAACTCGCTGATTCCCCAGGCTCTTATACAAATCCCGAAACAGATGCTTCACTATGAAGCGGTGCCGCGGAGAATGGAGAGGAAAGCACCGTTCGCCTCGTACTTCACTCTCTCTCTATTCCATGAAAACTCTTGTCTCGGTCTTACGTTCCGAAACTCCCACCGCCGTCACGCCGTTAAACTATAAAGTTGGCCCTGTGCTCTGCCCAACTACGTCTGCAACCTTTTCCCCGGTAAAAGCTACCAGAAAACCCGATCAGAATAATTTTCCTCTCCTCGTGAGACTTTACCGTATATAACACGGGGAAGCGCAAATCTCTGTTACAAATTACGAACATCGAATGCATCGGAGCTGCGCGTTGTGTTACCCTCTCGCTCCTGAATAATTCACGCGAAACGACGAAGACGTCACGCTCGCTTCTCTTTCGGCGAAATTTCTTTTCCGAGTGGGTGCGAGAGAGAGAGAGAGAGAGTGTGTGTTTATAAATTTGAATATATCGCAGTATGATTTTTTGCATATACCGGGTGTTCAGAAAATCTAGATTAGCGATAATTAAAGAGTGCGAAAATTAAAGCGATGAATAAAAATCACTTGCATATAATAATTTAATACTCATGATTATAATCAGTTTTCTTTGAACGAACGTAATTATTAGATCACCCCGTAAAACGTAAAACTTTTCGATTCCAGCATGATAATATAAAAGAAAAAAAGTCATGGCTCATTGATCGTGTTAACGTCGATCGCGCTGAGCTTTAACGTAACAAGGAATAGCGACGTGATCGGAAAGTCGGAGAATCTCGAGCGGGACATTAAAAGGTTTCAAACGTTGTTCATAATTCGCTTACTGAATTCTCGATAACCATTCTCGGTTAGGGGAGAGAAGTACTATTTCACGTCGAAAACCACATTATTTTCGCTCGATAAAACTTTGACTATTGTTTCGCGGGCTGAGCGTTTCCTTCTTTCGGCAAACCGTCCGAGATTTATTTTGAAATTGCCGCATTGTGGTCCGTTCATTTGCTTATTTATTTATCGCCATCATTTATCAGGAGTTATAGCCCGAGTCTTCTACCGATGCGAAAATCCCTTATCGCCGTTTTACAATTCAAATCATACGCTCATGAAAAATAAATTCCGCTCTACTCGCGCGTCTACTCGCTGCTACGCCTTTTTTTCGTTCTCTCGCTCTCTCTCCCTCTCTTTCTCTACCGCGCTCATTGCACGCGGACCGAATGAATTTGCACGCTCGCGCGGAGCGCTAAATTCAAATCGGAACCCGGTCGAAGGAGCGGAAGCGATTTTAATCAGTCGGCGCGATCGTTGCGTGAGGAATTAGGACTCGTAGATGGGGCTGGTCTAAATTTTCCGTAATCTCATTAGCGTTCTCCGTTCGCCCTACGATAGAGTTCAAACGAGTCTCCTACGGCGAATCGCTTGGAATCGATTCTTCGCTCTCTCTTTCCCGCCCCCACTCACTCCCACCCTTCCCTCCCCTCCCCTCTCTCTCTCTCTTCGCGCTCGTTTCGCGAAAAGTACCAGCGGTGCGGTAATATTTTTCTTTCTCGCGAGACAGATCAAATATTTTCGTATTCGTTCAATGGGGCAAACATTTTCGTTGCGATTAAAACGCGGGTGCACGTGCGGACCAAGATTTACGAAAATATCGGCCACGTTTCGTAATGTGTTTTCTTTTGCCCCATATTGCTGAAATAAAAATAATAGAGGAGGGCGTACAAATAGGAACGGTACGTCGTCGCTCGGGGGAACGGGAAAGCGAGTTCTCGTGGTCTATGGATTTTTCCAAAAAAAAAAAAGGAAAAAAAATAACGCTTTAATGGGGAATCACGACGAACAGGAGTCACCGACATCAAGTTTTATAAGCGCGATGAAATCCTAGGTATGAAAAAATATGGCGTTTCTGGTAATCCGCGAGATTACTCGCGGCGAGTGGTGGAGGCGAGTTTTTGAGGCGTCACATTATGCGCTATAACTATATGAAAATCGAATAGCTCAGTGATAAAAATGTCGAACGAAAATAGCCTCGGTCGAAGTGATACTAGCGTGTATTGATGAAACGTTATCGAGTGGGTATATACGAATAAAGTTGAGAGAGTCGTTGGCGTAAAACACCAATAAACCTCTCGTATAAAAGGAAAGAGGAAGAGAAATACGAGGAAAAGTTTCTCCTCTATCGATGCTGCATATTTTTAAGAAAAATAGGATAAACAACGGATTGTATATTATTCATTAGTCCATTAAGAGTCGTTACAGCTGAATTATGTAGCAATTGAGGTAGCGAATCGGCATTATCGGATTCATCTCGACGCGAACTGATTGCGTCGTTGACGATCTTGAATTTCAATTAGAAGAGGCGACAAACAAAACGCGGCTCTCTCGCCTCGCTTAGCCGGAAATTCGTATTCTTTCTTGCGAATATAGGAAGCTAAAGCAATTTCACAAGGAACGCTTAAATTTGGAGTTTCGCGGATTTCCGAGGCCGGGCTATTCATCGTTCACGCGTTTGCACAAAAACACTGGTATACCTTGTTGGAGAAACAGAAGCTATACCTCCCTTCCCGCTTGTTTATCATTCCCGTCAAGAGTACGCCAAGTGCCATCTCATTGTCTCGCTTACAATATTTCACGAGAGCGCGCTTCCTCCGTCTTCGTTCCCGTACAGCGTGTAAACAAAGGCCTCGAAAAGCACAGCTTAAACTTATTACGCGACGAGTGGAAGTCGATTCGAGAATACGCAATTATTCGATTCGATCGAGACGGGAGTACGAGAAGGACGGCAGAGGGGGAAGAGAGTTAGTCAGGATTCGGATTAAAACTAAAAGTATCGGAAAGCGGCGTACGGATGATGGGGGATTTGATGGAAAAGCGGGTGGGGGAAAAATTTGCGGTATAAGACCGTGAGAAGTTTTGCGGCGATGAAAGACGAGCGCGGAGCTGCGAGGGCTTCGCGAGTCGGTCAGATTGAATACGAACGGTGCGCGATTCGGGTAAGAAGTATTTTTTCCATCTCTATATATGTCATTCGGCTAATCAAGTTTTTTGTTAATCATGTTAACCGAGGAAAAATTGCTACCGAAATATTAAAACGCGAAAATATTTCTGCAAAAATATTACTTCGACGTGTAAAATAAACATTTCCGCGAGTAATGAAATTTGAAATATTTATTCGTAATATTTCTAATGTTTTAATAATCAAAATCTCAATGAAAGTTTTAACCCGAGTCGGGAAATTTGTATGGCTTTCAAAAAATTGGTATTTCACTCTTTCATTGTTAAATTCGATTAGTTTTTAGTTACTTTTATAAATATAGCAAAAATTCAATTTTCATACATCTCCGTCAATATTGGTATCGTCCGACACGAGAATGTAATTGGAAATGACGAAATCTAAAATAATCCGGTGATAAATTTTCCATTTCGGGGCCGCAAACGCGGTTGGCGAAAAGAAGTCTCTACGCAATCGCGCGTAGAGCTTACCAGCTATTATCGCATTGGGCTCCTCTCGTATGTAACAATTACGGCGGTGAGAGCCAAGTGCGCCGCGAAAAGTTGGCCATTATGATCCCCTCTTGGCGAGCCGCAAAAGAAGGAGAAAGAAAGCTCGCGCACGGTTTGACCGTCGAGGGGGAAGTTTAATTAAAAGCGACATTAATATCAGCGAACAATTAGCCTCGCCTAGGCCAGTCACGCGCCGTTGTCACGGCACGGTGGATCTCTTCGCTGCCGTTCTGCGTATTTTCGTTGCGGGCAAATTAATTATATCGGTTTTCAGACGAGGGCGCCGGCAAGGAGGAAAAACAGGCCGAAGATATAAACTCTAGGTATTCCGTTGAAAGAGGGAGAAAAAAAGCGTTCGTGGTATCCAGCGTCTCGTTTGTTTTTGGAGGAATAGAATTGCTCCGCTCCTTGCGCCAATGGACGTATAGTAGGGAGCCGTCCGAGCACCGCGATTGGTCGACGGCTCTACGAATTCGTAAAAAGAGGCGTGCTGCGCGAATAAAGTCGGAGGTATAAAAACAAATTGTTAAACGATATTAAAAAAAACGTTAAGTCTGTTTGTACAAGTGTTTATAAATTTCAGCTTTAAGATACCCGTACCGAATCAAGAAACTCGGTCGAATTCCGTGCCAAATACACAGTACACGTACGGTACACACAAACTTGAGAGTATATTAAGAAATAGCGCAAGAAGTTTCACAACCCTCGTAAATTCTGAAATGCGATAGCATTTTATATCTAAACCGGCTGATAAACTCAGTTAAAAATATTTAGGTACTCCAGTTATCATTGTATGAATATTCACGTTTTAATTCTCCATGCTACAATTTTTTTATATTAACTATACAAAATGTCATACCGGAGGTGGCCTTCTAGTGTAAAGGATCAAAAAATTTGAATCTCTCGATTATATTTCGAATTGAAAATCCATCAGGGGTTTTGCTTTTTGTACATCAAAATACGTGATGAAATGATTTTTTGTCAATTTAAAAAACAAACTCGGCGATACAGACGCAACCGTTCGCCCTGACAGATCGAATTCCTCCGATTCCTCTAATTGATATTATCTTTCAATTTCGGAGGATAAAATGTTATTACGGTTCTTATACCGGAATCCAATTCTAAATTTAATAAGTTAGAGAATTCGATCGAAATTTAATTCCAAGTGGAGAGAAAGAAAGAGAAAGGACTTAGACGGGCGCGGACGGATAGCCCGGAGTACAATTGCGATCGGTCTTGTCGCAGGACGCAGCCGGGTAATTACACGAGAGAACGGAGACGAAAGGGGTTCTCGCGGCTCCCCCGGTTCGCCCTTTTTTTTGCTCCCGCGCGATTCGATCTCCTTTTCCTCCACCGACGGTATTGTTGCATCGCCACGATTCGTTGAGGTTTCCATCGGACTGGTTTACTTCATAAGATGGATCGTCACGTAGCGCTCGCTAATGGGCTTTCCGCGTGCTCCTAGCAGCTCCGAGCCTTCCGAGCTTTCGAGATTTTCGCTCGGGAAAAAGCTCCCCATTTCCAAGCTAAAATTAACGAAATCGCTGCGTTTCGCGTTCGGGCACTGAAATATATTCGCTCTGTCGCCCGATCCAAAGTGAAAATATCGCTTAGAGGTTTCGAGCGTGAAAACTCGCTCGTGCGACGCCTACATTCGACGTTTATGGGTAACTCGAGCCGGTTAGCGCTACTTTCGTCGTTTTACGAGTTGGAGAGGCGTACGACCGTGGCTGCCGTAGTTGTGTCCTTTAAGCCCCTTGGAACTCG
>NCVS01006943.1:112303-132608 GCA_003055095.1 Goniozus legneri | reverse complement strand
AGGTAGGAAAAAAAAGCACACAACGAGTATAAAGTAGAGTCGGCTAGAGTAAAAGGGCCCTCTTTGCCGAGTTTGATACCGGCCGAGAAAAATGACCCCGCGAGAGGGTCCTGCTCGGCTCTTTTTCGACTCGAGAGCACCGTCACGTACGCGACCCGCCCCTTGTGAGTCAGCTCGCCACCGCCCTCCTCTTTTACAGAGAGACACGTTGATCTGTAACGAATGCTACTTATGCCACTCCCGTGTGGAGATTGCTCGTAGATATTCGCTGTAATTATACGGAACGGTGGGACTCCACTCGGCGTTGCGCGTAATTGGATTCTATAGGCTGAATGATACCTGCGGTTAGAGCCAATTAAGCTGCTTATATATGTAGCGGTGTTACCGTTACTATGTAATATACGTATATAAGCGTTTCTATATATGCGTATATGGTAAAACGAAACGCGTTTCTTCTCGACGTTAAATTTCGTGGATCGCTGTTTCGAATCGATGATTCACATTTTGCCGGATAACTCTTTGGAATCGAGTTCGCGCGCGAGCTCGACCGAGTTGACGAGAACGAACGCGAAATAACACATAACGAATGAATTCGCGAGAAAAACGAGCCATATACGTGCATACAGGGTGTCTCGTAATTTTTTCTTTCGAAAAAATATTTTCACCCGCTCGACGAGTATTTCGACTGATAAATGATTAGCGTGTAGTTAAACCACGTGGCCGTAAATACCTCGTTTTTTACGAGCGAGGAAATAAATTGTCTTGAACCCAGAAAATTAATACCCAAGCTAATATTGAAGTTATCTTGAATAAAAAACAAAAATGTATCGACGGAAAAAGTATACCTTTTAATCAAGTCAATCACTCTCCAACAAAATAATCGAAGTTTTTTTATTCTTGTATCAAATACCAATTTGAAAAGAGAGAAGTAACTACTTTGTATAAAAAGTTGTTTTTATTCGCAGGAGGACTCGATGAGATTCCCGGACACCGCGTATACCGGCGTATGACGGGTCGAAAGTCGAACGTCGAAATATCCTGGCCGAACGAGATCCCGAGCCGGATGGTCTATTCCGGCGAAATTCCATTTCCACGCGGTGAGTAACTCCAGCCCAGCTAGAGAAACCCGTCGGCGTCGAATTGACCCGTTTCCTTCTGACCTCGGAAAATGATCCAATCATTTGACCTGTTTGTATTGCAACTCGATTATGAGAACGCCGGGATTTTTCTCTCCGCGAAACGAAGAAGAGATTTACGAGGTAAAAGCCGAAACTGGGAGCGTGCGTGAGCCGAACTGGCGTCGGCCCAAAACTCCCCCGCTATCCCCCGCTATTTATTCGAGTCTCTCCGCATAGCAGCGTCTCGCGGAAATAGGATGTAATAGAGATAGCACGCAGGCGTCGAGTTCACTTACCGTCGACATGTGGACATACAACTTGTAGGGCTGAATAGGTACACGCGATAGGACGTCGTACACGTTGGGGGCTGCTGGTAAGACCAGGATTAATCAGTCTTATCGGAAACTAGGGGGATCGATTGAATTCGCTATATATCCGATTATCGGAATCTGCGCGATATCGGTCTGAAATTTTTTTCCGGCTATCGAATAATTTTTACGATGGAGAAATCTCACAATGAGTCTATATTATAGAGAATCAGACTGATCGGATTTGATAATGATTCCGCTGATATTTGGTCGAGTAGCAGATATTCCGCTGAAAAATAAGTGCGGAAATTTTCTGTCGGTGAATGAATTTTCCATAGATTTATTTTTACGTTCGAAAATTTAATTTCGAATCCTCCTCTCTAATTTTCATTCGAGTATATTTTGCGAACATTGATCGATTGCGGTGTCGCAAAATTTCTATTTTGAAAGCGCGGCAACAGCGAAATTAATACCAATCAAATAACGTCACGTATTCGCACGGATATGAAATTGAAGCAAATGAGCACTAAACGCTTGGAGGACGTTAAATCAAATGTCTCGCGTGGTCCAGACGTCCCGGCGGACACGAAACTAGGGAAATCGATCGGAATCGCTATATATCCGATTATCGGGAGTGTCTCGAGCTGTGCGCTCTCTCCTTTTTTTCTCTCTTTCTCTACGGACCGGTTTAAATTTGTCCTCTCGCCGACTCGAGGGAAGAATCAATGAGATCGCATTACGATTAACGAAAAGTCACCGAAAGTTTGTTAATCGGGTTCCTCTCGCGGTATACGTATACGCGTTATATGGCATCGACGACAGAATCGGAGCGCGCACTCGAATTATAATGGCTCTGGAAGCTTCTTCAACTCCCACACATCTGAAGCATCTGTGAGTCGCGCGAGAGCGTCCTCCGTGCGGGGAAAGTTTACGAGCAAGTTCCTTAATTCGAGAAGAATAAGAGGAGCTACGTCGAGTGGGAAGGAAAAAAATAAGTCGAGGAAAAGATGAGAGAGAAAGGGAGGAAATTTTACGAACGGGGAGATAAATGTTTTAATTGCGTGCGAAATTTCCACCTTCGATAATTTTATTTTCCGGCGAATGTTTTCAGCTTCGCGATAACGAGTTGCACGGAGCGAGGAGTTTCTCGAGTCGAAGGATAAATATAATTCAAAACTCCTACGTTTCGAAATATTACCCCGGTAAATCTGAAAAATTTCATCTCGTATTATTCGACTTTCGGAAAAGCGAGTATCTCTTAACGCGCTCGTCATCCGACAACTTTCGTGACCAAAGGACGCGAATAAATGTTGGTCCTCGTGAAAAGTGGCCGGCAAGCGGGTTATATCGTGTTAAACAAA
Organism: Goniozus legneri; assembly: GCA_003055095.1. Lineage (NCBI taxonomy): Eukaryota > Metazoa > Arthropoda > Insecta > Hymenoptera > Bethylidae > Goniozus > Goniozus legneri. The sequence goes on along the minus strand of NCVS01006943.1, from coordinate 129,821 downwards.
GTTAACAAGGAGATCTCGTGATGCAAATAGGATCGTGCCTGGCGTCTGGACTGCAACGATGTTCTACGGCAATTCAAACATCTACGAACATCCTGTGTGCGACCAAACATTGAGCCATTGTGCCTCGTGCATTGCGGTGTGATATATATTCATCCGTGTGTGATATATATTCATGATCCGCAAATTGAACGAGTTCGTTTTCGGCCCGGGGCACCATCGAATCGCAAAGTTTCGATGAAAAATCGGGACAAAAATTAATTCCAACTTCCGATTTCTCGCACTCGACGCGAGTAAACGAAGCATCGATAGCCGCGTCGCGCTTGCGAGAGCGAAGGCCACTCCTCTAAGAAGAATCGAGTTCGAAGAGAGTCCCCCGTAACGGCAAGGTAGATCTCGCTCACCGGTTATACGATGAATACAGGACAGAAACTCGAGAAGTAGTTTAAGTTGTTGATTACTATGGCGCGAGCACAAATTTACCGAAGCACTTTGCAAGTTTAATATTTGAGATGTTTACGATATGACCGTCCGGCGAGTTCTCGAGCTCCAAGCTCCAACTACTGCGAGGGGGAAAAATGGAAAAGTAGGAAAAACAAGAGAGCGATAAGAAGGCGAGGGAGGAAAAAATTGTAGGTGTACGACGAGGTCGTGCCGTGACGCGCTGTATCCGCGAGGACCGCGCACGCGATTTCGCGTAGGCGAGAGAACTTGCCGGGTCGGTTTACTTGTGGAAAATTTAAGACGAAATTTCGAGCTGTCTAGCGAGAGAGCGCTCATGCCAGCACGAGAGAAAGAGAGGGAGAGAGAGAGAGAGAGAAAAGCCGCGGGACAAAAGTCACTCAGAGTGGATGAGACACGAGACCCCGGGGAAATCTTACAGCACGCAAAACGCGATGAACCGCATATAACTCGCGAGTCTTCAACTTTGCATACGCTGTATCGCTCGAGCCGCTCGAGATAATCTCTGATATCTACATCGATATATATCTATACACGCGTACAGGGTGATCAAGAATTAACTTTACAGCCGTTAAATGGCAACTTCAGCCCTTAGCCCGTATTTTTCATCGAGAACGCGCTGTTTCATTTCTCGACAACTTTTTTTATATCTACGTAGCTCGTAACTAGTTGAACAACTTGGCCGGAGTGGAAATTTTTTTCACTCCGACCAATAGAGATGTATAATTGAATAGCTGGATAAGTATTCAAAAAGGGTAAAAAATGCATATTAAATTGTTTTGTTTGAAAATCGGTATTCGATGAGGAACTCGATTTTTTGCCGTAAAGGGCGTTCGAACGCGCGCATCGATGTTAACATTTCCAGCCCGTGAGTCGAAAATATTATCGTTAATAACTCTCGAATGGAGGGTTCGGTTTGCAAAGGATTTTCATCGATCCATCCGGGGTTACTCGAGCCATCCGCCATTTCCGGGTGTAAAGGTAATTCCGAAGCATCCTACGTACCCACTCGAACGTAAGTGGCACGGGTCCAATCATGAGCATTTAACGAAACTCTGGCTACGTGTGTGTATATTCGCCGAACTATTCGGCAAGTAGTTGGCTCTCGGCTTGCGAGAAACGCGTAGAAACTGTCGGAGGAGCTGGCCCCTGCGGATACTTCGAGGCATTAATTTGACGGTCTCCGAAGCAATTTGCAGGCTTGTCAAGATAAGACAAATGTAACCCCAGCAGCTTGCGCTCTCTAACGACACCCGCTTTGTCCCTCTCCCTCCCTCGCTCGCCCCCCTCGCCCTCTACCTCTCCCGGTCGACCCACCTCGGCCAAATAATTACAGCCGCATAAGTCACATTTGTTTTCGTCGATAATTATCGTTGGCTCGAGAATAACATTTTTCCCTGACTGATAATACGAGCCTCGATCGCTCGTAAATCGCGCACCGAGTCGTTGTTTATCTCTCGAGCGCGTATTTACGATCTTCCGTCGCGAGCTGTGCGGCGCATTCGGTACGAGTAAATAAAAAAGAGCGCACTCGCGGGAGCCACAGATTTCCGTTCAAATAGCTCGGTGATTCGCGGTCTACGGGGTGTTCCGAAATTAGTTTCCCTCCTATCGGGCTGCGAAATTAAAAATTCTCTCGATTAATTTTTTCATGTGTTTTATCGGGTCTCTTTCATTTGGGGAATGAGAAACTTTTTGCAAATAAAGTTTATTTTGCCATTCTAAAAACTTTGACTTTGACTTTGGATTCATAAACATGAATGAGAAACACAGTATTCGCGAACGTATTGATTTTTGTTTTAGAGAGCAATAAAATGCGCTTCGAATCCCATTTTATTAAACGCGAAAGTAGTGTAATAAGAATTGCTTTGTTTCGCTACCGATTCCAATAAAATTGAAATCGAAATAGAACTCAGAGCTCGAGCACTCGAGACACCCCGTAGACGCGAAGTAATTCCATAGCGAAAAATCGAAACGATACAGCGAATCGCGGAAAATTGAATATAGCGAAAGTTAAACGACGTTAGGTGCCCGAGAAACGCTGTCGTCATAACGGGCCAGAAATGTAAGTGCGAGGAGGATGATAATGAAGTCGACTCCATTATTGCGAGGATCGAAAGCAAAGGAGCAGTTCTCGGCTGAGGCAAACAACGCGTATACATAGTAGAGTCGTGCAAACGATACTATTTTAATTAAAGCCTGAGAAATCTCGCGCGCGTTCGGTATTATAACGTTTCAGGCTGCTAACGAATCTTCTTTCGAGATTTCCGAGCCAACGGGGGATAATTGTGAAAGATCGCTCGGAGAAAAAAGGGATGATTTTCAAAACACAAAAGAGAGGAAGAGATGAAAAAAAAGTGAGAGAGGGAAAGAGAGAGAGAGAGAGAGAGAGAGAGAGAGAAAGAGAGAGAAAGAGAGATGCCTATCGTGCAGCGTATACACTGAAATACGAGCGCGGGAGGGCCGATAAATGCGCGATACGTATAGAGTGGCGTTTCGATATCGCTCGTAAATATCTATTTTATCAGTAGGCGGGATTCGAAATGACAAACAGTCATCAAGAGCTCATGGGATTACGCGCGAAAGGGTTACTCGTTTTCCGTGTTGTTTCAAAGGTCGAGGGAAAAAAAAACTGGAAGGAAGGATCGGGCACCCGTGCGAATTATTCATGGACGGACAGATCTCGAGAGCAAATCCTCGTACGCGATCGCAAAAAGTTAAAATCGATTCTAGGGGTGGGCGGGGGGTGGGGTGGTGGGGGGTGCGAAATCGATATCGCTACAACTGTCGCAACTCGCTAATCCCGCTGACCGAGTCTCGTTTACGCAGCTGTGTAAACTGGCTCGGTCTTCTCGCAGTCGCGCGATTTGGGTCGCTCGTGCGGAGGAGATATTAAGACGGCAAAGCCTAAGCCCCATTGTCTATTCCAACTCCTTCGTCCCAAAAGCGTATTTTCCCTCTTTATGCATTCCGCGCGAGGCTCTCTCGAGTTCCCCCTCTCCCCGCCCCCACTCGGGGAGTTTTCCCCGGCTATCGACACCCAACTGCACTCGCTTCTTTTCTCCGGATGCATCGCGCGCCTTTCTTCTCGCGAAGACGCTACGTGCCCGGCTTCCGTATTCCGAATCCCCGACGGCTTAGCGGTATTGAAAATATTATTTGCCTCCGACTCGGGACTAAGAAGCGAGTAGTGCCACCCACGGGAATTCACTTTTGTCCCCTTTCCCTTTTTTTCCGATACCTCGCGAGAAATCGGGACAATCGTTACGAATTTTCGGGGACGGGCTTCACGAGTGCTCGGCTTGGCTCTCCAACGGCGAACCGGGTCGGAGAATTTCATCAAATTTAACTACGAAACGCTATAAAAATCCAAGTTTTTGAAAACTGCAAAATCATGCTCTTATCTTCTCCGTGAAAAATCTTCTCGGGACTCTAGAAGATGAATTTTTTTCTAATTCGGGTAACGTGGGCAACTTCTGGCTTTGAGAGATATGCTCTTTATGTACTCTATAAATTTTAATAAGTCGGTGTACACCGAGAGAGAAAACGCACCGAGCACCTGCATCCTCTCGATCAAAAAGCGTAACGCGAGATATCGCGTCGATGTATCTGACTGTTTTATACACAGAAAAAAAGGATCACTTCAATCAAGAAATATATACTTGATTCAAGAGAGTTATGCGGAAGAAAAAAAAATTCCGTCGTCAAGAAAATAATTTCTCCATATTAGTAGAAAATTAAATTCTTGAATTGAGAATTTTTTCTCTTGAATCAAGATTTTTTTTCTTGAATCAAGTATTACCATACTTGAACCAAATCTATCTTGTTTTATCCTAAGATAATTATTTCTCAAATAAAAAAAATAGTTTAAAAGTAATAATAATAAGTAATAGTTTCTTGAATGAAGAATATATTGACTTATTCAAGGACACACGTTCTTGGATCAAGAAATTCACAAGTATTGTTTTTAAAATTTATTTCTTCATTCAAGAAAGAAAAAAAGACTTGATATTGGAAAGTATATTTCTTCTGCATAACTTTCTTGATTCAAGCAATCCTTTTTTTCTGTGTATGTGATCGCCTTTACGGAATCCTCACATCCGAATCATTCATGCCGAGTAACAACACATAATACGCGAGCAAGTAACCAACGGTCTCAGAGCTCGATGTTACATTATATTACGCACACGCACCCTCGTACAGTATGTGCATCGCATGATCAGGAAACTCTGTAGAGTTTTGCGTGAAATACATACTACTCACGAGCTGAAAAGTAAGCGAGAACTGAGCACCAAGTACTATCGGGAAGATTGCCCGTAATGGGCGTGGCTTAATTTTCGACCCAATTGATCTCCATTCGATTCATCTCAAAAATTTGATCGATTTTTTATCCGCACTAGAAACTATAACCGATAAAATTGAACAATGAAGTACGGAATACCGACTTTTTGAAAAGCGTACAATTTTTCCGACACGGGATTATCAGTACGAACACGCGCTATTCTATCTCGATAGAAAAAGTTTACAACACGCCGCTATATACTAGAGCGAACGAAAAGAGCCTGAAAAACCCCTCGGCACGGAGATGAGGAGTTTTGTTTTATTTAGTAAAATACCTCTCCCGACTTTTTTCGATATCGCGAAAAAAAATATTGGAACAATCGTTCCGGATTTGCCGACCAGTTTTGAAATATTCGGCTGAGTTGGAGAGTAGGCCGATAGAAGGGTAGACCGCAAAACAAAGGGCGAAGCCGCGACTCTGTACCGAGGCAACCCCAGCTGGGCAAACGAGGAATTACCAGTCGGATAGAACGCGATTGGACACCGAACTGTGTACATATGTAGACCATAAAGCAATTTCGATCCCGGCTGTTGAAAAACTTTCCCCTCCCACGCGTATTTCAAACGAGACGTGAAACGTTCTTTTGATAAATCGAGTTAGTTTCGCTCCACCCTCCTGCCACCGGCTCGTTCTATATAATTAAATACGTTTTAACTCTCGTTTAAAAGTCGACACGCGAGCTATAAAACGCGATACGTAAGGGGCCGGGGGGGGGGGGCTCCCGAGGACACCCCGAGATTAAATTTCTTTGGATCTTCGGCGCTTATTTACCCCAAGTACCAATTTCGTTACGAGGATAAAAATTACTCGGCCCGAGTGCCGCGCTAAACCCGAAATCGCATTAGAGATTTACCTCGCGGATAAAGTTTGTCCGAAAACTCCGGAAGCCGGGCACAAGTCCGAGCCGATAGATCGACTAAAAGTTGCTTGTACTTTGATGTATTTTAATGCAACCACCTACGAAATTAGCCCTCCTGCCCCAGTCTCGTTCATAAATTCGCCTCGATGCGGTCCGAATGGCTAGACTTCCTGAATTTTTCATGAAAAAAATAACCCCGATATGACTTTTCGATTTTCGCGAACTCATAAAGGAACGATTCGCCGTTCCAGCGGAATCCGATGATACTCTTCGATCGGTTACGATCTACTATAATTGACTATCAACGGCTATCATCGTTTACGATTGGTATCGACTCTCTATATACGAGTAGATTTAAGAAAGCTCTCCGGAAAATTGAAATCAACAGATCTTTCCAGATAAATATTTGAATCTATTGTTTCAAATGTGTTATACAACTTTGATAAACTCGTGAAAGATCGTAGTTACATTTTGCAATTACAATCAACAATCGACAGAAAAAAAACAATGGCAATGGACGTTAAAAAATGTTGCTGTTGATTGTGTGATCGGTTACTGGGTCAGTGGGAATCGATTAAAAAGCTTTTTTCACTCGGAAGTTTTTTGTCAAGTATTTTTCAACCCTCGACCCACCGTAGTTGCGACAAGAACGGTATTTACCAAGGGCGTGCGCGCGAACAAACAATTGTCGCGGTCGACACCGGGTGTTGTTACCGAGAGAGCGAGTAGCAGAGAGAGAGAGAGAGAGAGAGAGAGAGAGAGAGAGAGAGGGAGAGGGAGAGAGGGAACAGCACAGAAGTGCAGTAGTGTTGCACGACGCAATTCTGTTGACATTTGAAAGACAATCCGCGCGTACGTGAGGGCTTTCATTACCTTATACGCCTATTGATTCCAGGCCAGTGTAAACTTGCTTTGAAATCGACAATTAAATCTACTCGAAGGCTGTAAGCGACGTATACCGGCGTAATCACGGTATCTGTGTTTACTTCGAAAAAATGTTATCTCGGCTCCGATTCTCCCTCTAAAATAAAATCTCCCATTCCGAACGTAATTACAATTTACATTCGATTTATTTTCCAATATATATCCCTCTCCGGCTCGTTTGCCTCGTTCGCGCAAGGGCGAGTGAAAAAATTCATAATTTATATACTAAAGAATGCGATATATACCCGAAAATAGACTTAATTGGAAATTCCGATTCGCTCGAGCACGTAAAACTTGATACCGATTTTTCTCGACGACAAGTACATCGGAGAGTCACTCGAGCGAACTCGACCGGGCTCACGAGACATTACGTTCGAGTCCGTTCGGATTTCCAGTAGTACGTCGTTTCGGAAAGGTCTGAAAATAAAAGCCGCGAGACGAGAATCGTTCCCAAGGAATATAAATGAAAAATTACGCTATTTCGGCGCAAGGAGTGCACGCGCGCACGCGCGCGCGCGAGCGAGCGAGCGAGCGAGCTCGCTTACGCCTGTGTATGCTATTCTCCGATGCAATTTTTTTCTCTTCTCGAGTGAATTATTCATACGAGTGCTCGGGTGCAGATGGTAACCGGAAGTCGGTCGTACGGCTCATGGCGACAGTCGTAAACAGAGAAGGAGTGTGGCCTCGGCTCGGTTGCCCTCGGTACATATTCTTCTATCTGCCTGTTAAGCATATCTGCTGTTCCGCTAACTGTGATTTTACTCCTGCCCGGTATGTACCGCGCTTCGGAATTTTCGTTATTCAAATTTTTATGCCCGATTTCGTCAATTACGGCATTTATATTCAATGAATACGAATGTAAGATATCGCGGGGCCGTAACAAAATAACGACCCCGATATAATACCGGGATAATAATATTTATAATCCGCGGCTTTGTTTTGCATTCTTTTGATTAGCGGAGTGAGCTATGGTAATTTTAGGACACCGTCTATAACCTGTGTAAAGTCGAATTAATTCCACCCGAGTTAATGAGATTTTTCACGTATCGAGTTTTTCCCCTTACATCCTTTTTTCATCGCGGTGAAAATTAACGTGAGATTGAACGTCGGCGAGGGTAGCCGGCTGAGCTACTGGAATAGACGCGGAGGATCGTTTACAGGGTATTACGACTGCAAGAGACGCGTGCTCATTATCACACCGGTGATTACGTCCTGCCACAGTTAATGTACCACTACTCGAACGTGTACGACGATAATATATTATATATATATATATGTATATATAAGCGTAAATACCTATGGACATATTACAATAGCAGTCCATTCGCATATATCGCTAGAAGTCCAAACGTCAAACCGTACCTACTGAAATATTTCTTTTTAATTTTGTTCGAAATTGGAATTGCCTGTATAATTTCTAATTACAAAATACACGCAATTAGACGATATATATATAGACGATATACATTGCTATATCAAAAGCTCGCATAACAGTAGTAATTCAAACGCTGAATAAAACCTCCAGAGTATTCGAGAAAATGATACCAGTAGTAAAAACTTTAAATAAGACCCACACGAGTATTTTTTAAATTTACCCGTATCCCATTAAAAATTTTCTTTAAAGAGTAACAAGCCCGACAGGAAATTTACGCGATTCGAGTGGATACATTACAATACCATCTCGCGTATAACGATAGTAGTACAAACTTTAGATAAGACCCACAAGAATTCCGCGAACAAACCTGTACGCTGTTAGATATTCTCTGTCGAAAAGGAACAATCTCGATTTAAAATATACGCGATTCCTCTCGGCTATCTCGAATATAGTTGGATACGTGAGCTAATTTACATTACTCTTATCGGCTAAGTGCCGTACATACGTATAGATATAACGTCACGTGAGACCGAACTTTGCTCGCTGTACCGATTCGTGTCGGTTTAACCCTCAGATCAAGAGTTGACGTACCCGGTTCGAGAGCAAAGAGGGGAAGATCGGCTTACATTAATAACGCGAGGATAATGCAGTTTCGAAGAACCTCCTCTCGTCTCCTTTTCAAACTTTCATCCCCGCGCGTCGTTTCTCGCTAAATCAGTAGGTAACCGGCTCCAGAAGCTGTTTCTCCTTTTTCGAGCTTCCTCCGCATTCCGCACTCTGGGATTTGCCGAACGCGAGCGTGTTGTCGATCTCTTATTTTTCTCTCTTTTTTTAATCACATGCCGAAACTTTGTTCCCGAGTGTCGAAAAAAAAATCCGAAAACCAATTACCAGTGGCGCATTAAAGAAATTTTTCAAACTTCCCCGGGCGATTATTAAGCACAACTTTTACCCATTGTTAGCCATAGTCCTATTTCGCTTTTTTCTCTTCGGTCTCTCGTTACGCGGGGTGGAGGGGGGTGGGGAACGAAAAAAAAAATATCGAAGAGCTCGGGAGCGAGCGATATTTTAATCCCGAGACGAAAGCCTTTTCGACTTAATACGCGAAACTCGTGCCAAACCGGAACGGGGTATTTCTCGTGGCCAATTATGAAATATTAAAACTCGGACGCACTCCTGATTCAAACTAAATGGTCGATCCCAGTTGGAAGATCTAACGCAAAATACGATAAACTTTACAGGGAAGCGACAATAGCGAATCCGAGCGGCGTACAAATGATGCAGGCGGTCACGGCAGTTTAACTTTTCAGTCGAGTGTACACGCCAATAAGATTTATCGTCATAGCAACGAGCATTATATAATATAGACGTACATATATACAGATAAATAGAGAGAGAGAGAGAGAGAGAGAGAGGGAGAGAGCACTAAATTAACATATCTACGTCGACGGGGTGTAAGAGCATTGAGCGTTAATTTCGAATAGATAGAGACAGCTTCCTCTACTTGTAAGATATCAGTGGTACGAGTCAAGTACTAAAGGAGAAATATAGGCGAGCGATGTAGAGAGACTCGCCGCAGCTGAGAATTTTTCACTCGCGCGATAAAATTGCCCGTTAAAATTATCACTCGATAAAAGTGTACCGAAATGTCGAAATATATGGAAACGATTAATTGATTACTAGAACTGCGACCGATGGTGATTTAATTTTTTCGTGCGATTTCGATAAATTACTCACGCGTGAACGGCCGTATGTAAATCGGAAGTCGCGTTGAAAAGTTCGGCATGAATATGCAATTAAAGTCTACGCGCCTCTATATTAATAAAAAAAATATATAAATGAAAAAAATATAAAGTACACATTTAAATACGTAATATACGTGTAATTTCATACGCGGAAAAAAGAGAGAGGGAAAAATGTCGAGTGGAGTACGAAATCCGACAGAAAATCTCGAACTGCGTGGGACGGGGGAGACGAAGAAGAGATATAGTCGCGCTATGGACGAGAATCTTAAAGAAGAAGGCTCGGCTAAGGAGGAAAGTTTTGTCGGGGTCTGGGTGTGTAACGGCACTCGGGGGTGCACTGACCGTATAGTGGGTAAAAACGATGCAGCCGTTTCCTGCGAAGAAAACGGGAGTCTTAAATAGCGAGAGGGAGAGAGAGAGAGAGAGAGAGGACGAGAGAGGTGAGGGAAGGGGGAGAGAGAGGCTGGTACGAGTCAGCCATATAAGGCGAGGAGAGAAAAGCCACACGGTGGTGACGCTGGTGCGAGCACGATATCGCACCGGATAAAAATAATCCGCTTCTTTTCTCTCTCTTCTCTTTCTCTCTCTCCCTCTCCTCTCTCCCTCGCGAGGCAACCTTCCACGGCCCCGTATAAAACGAAAAAGAAACGTAAAGCGAATTATCCACGGAGCGTGAAACCCCAGATTTAAAGGTAACCTCGTGAATCGAGTCGCCTACTTCTCCGGCTGCCACGCCCGCGACTCACCAACGTTTCCCTTCCGCACCTAATTTTTCTCCCACGCGCTTTTGAATGATACGAGCGTATCGAGCTCGAAAATTGTTTTATTCTCAAAGAGCGAGAGTCGTTGAGGAAAATTAGGCCCCTCGAATGCAATTTTTGTCAAAGTGCGGTGTAAATGCACGCGGCGAGTGAAACAATTTTATTTTTCATCTCTTCGTACATCTTTCGCGTTCTGGTGAATAGACATACTGAGGTGTCACACAGGTTCTTAGGTTTATAGGAATGAAATTGAGATAAAAATTGTTTGAAAATTTATTTTTTCGTAATCAAGGTTGTAGTGAATTCGTGCACTCTTGCATGCTATTCAATTCTTAAGACCGGAACGAGGAACGTTACAATTATTACGATCAATGTCGCGTGAACGGAGAGAAACTGAATCTTGGTTCGCAGCGACTTCCCCGAGCGTACTGGGAATAAGTAAAATATAGGAGGGCTTCTCTCCTTTCGCTGTCTCCGATGGCGATTTCTCAACAATCGGAGAATCTCGGTGCGACGGTGACGTGCTCAACGTCATAAATTACGACGGCAGAAGTGACAAATATCCGGTGCGACCCGGATTTTTTAAAGGAGGAACTTTGGGTATTCCTCGACGCGCGCGGACCGCAAACGATTCGTTACATCCGTGACGGCTCAAAAGTTTAGCTTACCTCCGCGGACGGAATATTTTTCCTTCGCCACACGTCGCGACAATCGCGAAAAATCTCGCCCCGAGATTTACTCCGTCGGCGAATATTATCGCGAGAGAGGAGCAACCGCGTTTCCCACGTATACTCGTCGTGAAATTCTAAATAACGCGAATCCTTTTCTCCTTCATTCTCTCATCCGTCCTCTGTTAATGGCTCGTGTAAGATTTTATGTTTCGTTGCTTGTCATACTTTGTTTTATTGGTTGCTGGGGCAAGAAATAAATTATCGAATCGAATCAATTCTCTTCATCTCTCTCTCTCTCTCTCTCTCTTGCCTGAATTTTTTTTATTCTCTTCGGACTCGAGATTGCGGAAATCTCGTGCGACACGCAGGGACGGTGGAAGACCGGAATGCGTTATCGATCTCACCGAGAGGCGGAGTGCACGCCGGTCGTTTTACGCGTGTGCCCCCAGTGTCATTAATCAGACGATAATAGCCGACACGACGCGTATCGCGAGCACTCGCGAGATGCGTTTAGGCCGACCCGGCCTCTACTCCCTGTTAAATAATAACGGTAATTAACGTGTACGCGATACAAACGAAACATTTTGCGAAATTACAACCGCGAGAGAGTTTTACGTCGTGCCGCGCTTTCCTACCGGTTCGATGCATTATTCATCGAGTGGCGCGAATTATTGGCGGTAATACGAATCGCTCTGGTGTACCCGAACGCGTGCTACGACGTATTATTCGAAATACAAGTGGAATAGCGGCTCAATCCGCCGCCAACTGCGGAAAGAGTTATTCTCATGCAAACGCGATACGAAATTTTAAAATCTCTGCCTTTCTCCCTCTCTCTCTCTCTCTCTCTCTCTCTCTCTCTACCTCTCCCTCTCTTTCTCTCTCTTTCACGCGCACACTCGATTCGAAATTTTCGACAATTCCCGCACCCGCTTATCGAAATGCGACGAGAATGTATATACAATTGTTTATCGGTACACACACTGTTCGATTCTTTTATTCCATTATTACCGAAAAAATATCAACGGGAAATACGATTTCGTTGCGAGAGCGCGAATCGATTTTTGCTCTTTTTTTTTGTTTATGTTAAGAACGTAAAGGCCACGCCGAACAAGTTGCACAAATACGCGAGACAAATACAATTCCCGACTCTCTAAATTTGAATCACCATAATCAGTGAGCTCAACACTATTTGGACAGTCCATATTCAACAGTTCACTGTATGTAAATTGTATTAAATATAACACTGATTTGGCGAATTAAATTTCGAAGCGTACGAAAATCTTACGGGCGAAACCTCATTGTACGCGACGTCTGTTACGACATTAATCGCGTAAAACAAAGCTGGATTAAAAAGAAATTCCCCTTTCCGTATGATAAGAGCGAGTTTATCAAACAAGTTGCTCCAAGAGTTTTATAATTCGAGGTATATACCCTTCGGTCTCGAGAAGTCCGTGGATATTATTATACCCAAGAAGTTTCACTCCACGAGATCTTTCTCGAAATTTCCCGCGTCCAGTTTGCCTTTTGACGTCGATTAATAAAGACAGAACGCTTTGTCCCGCGACTATTCCCTGCCGGAAGTAAATTCTAATTCGATCCTGACGTTCATGGAATTAAACGGTTGATAGGCAATACCCTTAGCGCTTTATCGTTGCGAGTAATGGAATTTGTAGTCGCGCGACCAGAGTTGAGAAATTTTTGCGATCGAAAAGAGAAGGGAGGAGCGAACGATTCCAGGTTTAACGATAAAATTTCAATTTCGTCCGACTGGTGAGATTTTTTTCGAACGCATACCTATCCATCTTCATTTTGACGTGAAATCCGATTTGCTCTTTTTACGCTCGATCGAAATATTTTTTGTCGTCAAATGTGCGTGTATATATGGGCCGGGTGTGTGTGTGTGTATATTTACACACACCCATACTGTATTCTTGTTCACTGACCAGATTTAGGTACGAATACACCATTTCCAGAGGTCTCCTTGATTTAACAGCTTATTTTTACAGATCTCTGCGTTCGCGATCGAAAAAGGAAAGTTAGACGTCACCGAACCCCAATAGCTCTTTAATCGGTAACTTTTTATCCCGAAATTTATAACAACCGAACTGTTTTCAATCGAAAAATATGCTCGGATTGACGCAGTTAATTATGTAAAAACAGATCAAAAGGTGAGATACTTATAAAAAATTTTGCATTATTCCGAGCTGATTGAAAAATAACTGGAATAGCTAAAAAATTTATTAACTGCGAAAATTTTTTTTTATCGAGAGAAATTCAGTTGATAATGAAACTTTTTAACGCGGTAGCTGTAAATAAATAGCGACTACTCCTTTTTGTTACCACGAAAACTTTTCCTCGGTGCAGCTAGGATGCACCAGTCGCTAAAGGGTGACTATAATTGCATCGGCATTGCCGAATCGTTTATCACTCGAGGTCCACGGCGCTTTTCCGCTTTATGGAAATGTGTTTACGCGATGGAAATCACACAGCGATAAGATTTCGTGTTTTTCCGTACGAAATCGATTCAAGTTTTTAATTTAAAAGGTCCAACCTCAACGAGAACGGCTTTAAGCGCGAGGAAAGATAACATCGCCACTGTGACTTTTCGATTCCATTAGCGGAATAAAGTATCCTCTACTCTTCGCCTCCTTTCACCCCCACCCCTCCGCTTTCTCTAGTTTTCCACCCGGCTATATCGGTAGATGGATTAGAAAAACGGTCCGAAACGAGGAAACTTCTCTATTAAATTATTTCGGAGTTAAATTCAATTTTTCACTCCTCCGAAATATAAATTCCGGCCGCTGTATCGAAATGGCTCGCGCCCAGTGAATTTATCGACTCGAATCCGGTACAATTAAAGGTCGAATATCGGCGTTCTTATCGTTCCCTCATCCAGCCGAACAGGTGCCAGTAAACATCCCCCCTCCCCCTCCCCTCCGTCGCATTATCAAGAGCTCAAGTTCGTCCTCCTGGCTTCCGTCGTAATTCAATTTTAATCCAGCGATTACGTTGAAACGACGAGCCATCGATACGCGTGAATTATCCTCAGTCGATATTTTAATCGATCCGCGGGGGCAACGGGGAACGTCTACGCGTTAGGAATTTGATTTACGCGTGATATTCCATTAAACGGTGCGCGAGCGTAGGAACACACCCGAAGGAGGCGGAATAGGAGAGAAGCGTAGCGAGGATGTAGCAGGGATAAGAGGATAGCGGCTAAATGGAGCGACGTAGGATTCCATGAGAGAGTCGACGGAGTGCAAATGGTCGAACGCCCCACTCGGCCAAGCTTTTCTCCGAGGCCCGGATCCGCTATTTCACGCCTCTCGGACGTACCAATCGGGGGAATAAAACATCGGGCCGTCAGGCTCGGTGTGTCGCTCTTATCCTCGAGCTCTACTACTTACCTAAAATCGTCGCCTCGGACGTGGCGATTCTCCATTCGACATCCCGGGGAAGGTCGGATCGTTTATCACGATTCTCAAGACGAGAAGTCTCTCGCACTGTCCCTCTCTACGTGGAAAAAATGACGAGTCTAGGGTTAAGAGAGAGAGAAAGGATAGATTCCGAGTCTTTATCCTTGGACTTTAATCCAAGAAACACATGCCTCGAGCGATCGGGGACCGGATGGTTTCCTCTTTCTATCCTCTACGTTCGGTACGTGACTCTTCGATGAGTTGATAGGGTACGTGCGCTCGGCAAAAAGGGAGGGTGGGTGGCCGGAGGGGGGGGGGGTGGACGTGTAGGTGGCGCAGGATAATCAAAATGGGGATAGATAACTCGCAGTCGACGTGAGACGCGCGAGGCGCGCGCGGAATGAGGAGGAGGAGAGAAAGAGAGCGGAGTCACTTTGTACACTGAAGCTGGGCGAAATAATCCCCGGAGGAGATCCGTGAGACTCTCTCTCTCTCTCTCTCTCGCTCTCGCTCTGCTTTTCCAGGATATATCTCTCGCACTAACTTCCCGTTAATTCCTCCTCGTGGCACGTAACTCCGTACGGATCGATAATCGTCCCGCGATTTTTCTGTCCGACGAGCGTGACATTCTCACGCCGATTTGTACGATACCGATTGTTTTTTGTTGCATCGGTCGGTAGGGGGGGTGTGTGCGCAAGAGAGAGAGAGAGGGACGTACCGAATTCGCGAGGCGAGCGCGCCGAGGATCGGGCGGTGACTGAAATACCGGAACGACGCGCTGTCGACGCTACGAGAATCTCCCTTGCACCGGCGCGAAACTTTACCACGCGCGCGCGCGCGCATCGTCGAGGGTACCCCTCCCCTCTCTCCTTCTCTCTTCTCTTGCCCCCTCCCTCTCTCTTTCTCTGTCATTTCGTAGTTCACGAACCTTCGCCCTCCTTCCGTTTCTCGATTTTCATCCTCGATCCTCTGCGTATCCAGTACAACGTCACCTTTTTACGTCTCCGGGGAGAGTTCCGAGGACCACGCCTACCCTGATGAGAGTAGAAATCGCGCTCGATGATGATTTCGGAATGACCAGCGCTCCCGTGGGCCGGAGAGGAGACGAGAAGTATGCTCGGTGGTTAGGCTCCTCGAGAAGGCAATGGAGATCGATGACGATTTAACGATCGGCTTTTTCGTTGGATATTGAGCTGGAGTTCTGAACTCTATCAATTTAAAGTTGATTACAATAACATATTGTTGGGCTAGACAATGTTTGTCGTTTGTTTAGAGATGAAAATAATCTATTGTAAAAATTGTATTGAATCGTATTGAATTCAATCTATTTTTCAAAGCCTCGAACAAAATAACGAATATGTACACGCGATTAAAAAATTCGTTAGGGTATAAAAGTATAAAATTTCAAGATTATATATGAATTCTCTCTATTTTCTAGTATTTTCACTTTATGCCGGGAGTCTCGGGACGTTTCGTGGGTTTGATATATTCTCGATCGCGATGTCGAGACATCCAGACGTGAGTGTCTCATGCGCAGGGGGAGATAAGAAAGAAGGAAGTTAAGAGGACGCGCGAGAGGGTTAACGAAGATCGATGATATTCGCGTCGAAGACTCCGTCCTCGCGCGACACGATACTTGTCGCCGCTCCGAATGCTCCACTTCGTTTCGGCTAACCTCGACTTTTTTCGGTCTCATTAGTGGATGGACATTGAATTTGCGAAAATATAACCGTTTTAACGAAAATTAATATTCTTGACGGTAAATGACGGTGAGATGGAATGTTAAATGAACATTTACCTTTATTTTTCATCGGTTTTAACTGCCAGCATTTTCATAATTTAAAAAGTAGAACAGTCTATTGCAACGAAATTATCGCGTACTGGCGAGGTAACGCTTCATAGTACAACAATACGAAAAGTTACAATTACGGAGTAGAATAAAAATCAAAAAACGTCCGGCAAACATTTGTTCGGCCGGCGCGCAAAAATCCTTCGAACGGCGAGCACAATAGCACGAAATAAGTCATATAAAAACAGGTAATCGATCTCCCCGTGCCAAAAATAAAATTCCCTAATAGAGCCATAATCACCGTTGTCGCGCAGAATGATCGAACGAGATTTCGATTCGGCGACGGGGAAGTAATACACATGGAATTCGTCGATTCCCTCGGAAACGAACCAATTCCGCCTCTAGGCTTGTGGTCTCGCATATAAAGCGTACAGGCGATAAAAAAATAAAAAAAGTCGGTCATCCCGGAGTCGAAAAATTCTGTCGATGTCTTGCCCGAATTCGTATAATTTATAAGACGTATCTCTCGCTCTAATTTCGCGTCAACAGATATAAAAATCGGTTTTCCGTCGTAAACGTCGATCAAATTTCACGAAAAGTGTATAAAAAACGAGGGACAGGACGGGAATCCATATTCGAGGTGAGAATCCATAAAACAAGAACGAAGCCGGATCGTTAATAGCGCTAATCTCGAGGGAGAAGCAATTTCTTCTCCTTAGCACGACTCAAAGGACAAAGAAAAATCCGTGAAATCGAAGGACGCGAGGCATCAATCAGCCCTTCGCGAAGCCCTCGGCGAGGCTCCCCCTCGCGCTACGGATGCGAACGAGGATGGGCGAGGATGGAGGAGAGAGGAGAGAGAGAGAGAACTCGCGTGCCTCGGGGACATAACCGTGGGGGCGACGTCTCAATGCCGCTGGGAGATCAAAGCGGCCCGAAATCGCACCGGAATGCAGACAATTTCCGATACCGTATCGCGCTCGAGACCGCAAACTGTTTAAAAAAAGGAGAGCTCCCCGATGACTCGACGCACTCGAATTTCATCAGAGGAATTTTTTCGGAATCCCGAGAAACAGAACGGCCGCGATAACTCGAGGATTTATCGGGTCGACCTTAATGGACCAATTAGGCAGTCTCGACGCACCGTAAACACGTACAGAATTCAAAGAGACGCGGG
>NCVS01006943.1:6026-103884 GCA_003055095.1 Goniozus legneri | reverse complement strand
CCCCCCTGAGGGTTAACGAAGGGAAAGAGACGCGCAGCGGGGTGGGCCAAACGGACAATAGAATTATCGCGCGAAAAATACTCCCGACGAAAATCGCTCGGAGTAAATTTCCCGACAATTATCCCGACGTTAATTCGTTTTCCGCGAATTCGTTTACAGGCCTTTCGCGCGTGCACGCGGAGATGCGTTCGCTCTCGCCGTTATAATTATCGTCGTGAGGACGAGGGGTAGAGGATTTTCTTAATATCCTCGGATGCGTTTAATCAAGTCTCTCCTCCGTTGGTCGAGTGCTAAAACAGCAATTCTCGTTAAGTTCTTTCGGTCTTAATTATCCGCCAAAGGAGAAAAATTGTCTCTCGGGTGACTGCCACGCCAAGGACGAGTCGTTATTGCTCCTGTAATACAATTATAAAATCCTTTTGGCTGAAATTCCTGCAGGGCGATATCGCCCGTTCGGAGTTTCCGAGCCTATCGGCGAGTCGATCTCTTCCGTTCCGACTCGTACGGAATTTGCCATTTGTGTGTGCGCGAGCGCGCAATTATCCGCGTTAATGAAACACGAGGATCGTGCGAGAGCTCCACGACCCTTGTTACGCGCGTCCCGAGCAGCCAGTCCCGATTCAGCCCCTCCCAACACCTACCGGCGAAAGAATTTCTCTCTAATCGCATCCGACCGTCCGTGATTTTCATCCTCGTTCCCCTCGATAGCCCGTCCGCAAATAAAACATCAATTTTCGATGTAACGAGCGGCGCTGGCTATTTTTGTTTATGAGAAAAATTCTTAATTTTCTTGGCTCTCGGAGTGGCGAGGCGAGAGAGTGTGAAATGGCCTTCGGAGGATCGTTGAAGCTAAATTCGATCAATAGCGAGGACTGATAATTATAGTTATGGCGTGGGAGTTGTGATTATCTCATTCCAAAACGAATATCGAAACTAGTACATCGTAAATTTGCATTTATTGCAAAGCCAATACGAAGCCACGGAGACTGCGACCTCTCACGGTGAACGTGCGAGCTCCAGTTTCTTATAACTTTTGCATCGATAGTCGATGATAAGAGTAACTGTGTTACCATTATCAGTCGATAATATTTTTATTTAAAATTGATGAAATCTCGCAACAAAATTTTAAATATATTTTTGTAAAAATAACTATAAAAATAAATTAAATTAGAGAATTAATATATTGTTGCTGAAGTCTTCCAAGTCTAACCATTTAAAATTAAAAAATCCTCTCTAATAAAAAATATCAGAGAAACTCTCAGAGAGAGCAAGTTTTTTCAAAAGAAAATTCTTTTGGTTCAGAATTTAACTTCTCTATTGAAAGAATCATTGTCCTAATTCAGAAGTACACTTCTCTTCCCACGGTACAGTTTTGTTTTCCGTTCGAGATAACTTCATTTTCAACTCAAGTATTTACTTTTTTGGGTTCAAGACAGTTTAGTTTCTTATCTGATTCTATATTATTGTCGAGTATATCGATAGTATCTCCGAGCGAATCCGAGATAAAACTTGGAACAAAATAATAGTACTCGACAAATTTTTTCGCTTCCCTCGAGAAAATTTCAATTTTCCACATCCGTCCGCAAAAGTTTCTCTGGTAAAATAAACCTTGGATGAAATCATTTTTATTCTGTACAAACGAAAGAATATCGCGAGAAAGTTGAGTTTGCATTTTCTCTTTTCGAACGAACGGCGCGATTCGCGGGCTCTCGGTGCGAATCGATAATCGAGCGCGCCCCTTGTTCGCGTAATGCACTCGTAACGGGGGCCCTGGAGCTGGGGGGTTCTCCGGAGTCGGCGCGCTAGAAGCACACGAATCACCCTTCAAACTCCATCGCGCAACTCGAGCACTCGCTCTGGACGCGGTAAAAAAAACTGTCAAACCGCAACGAGACGCTCGAGCACGCAGAGCGAATCTCTCGCAGCGTTCGCGTTATCCTCGTTATTACGAGCAATTTTTCTCGCTGATTCGTCCGATGGGAGCAACGGAATAGCGCGGATCGGCCATCCGCGTTGTCATCTGCAGTTTCGCGTGTACGGACGGCACGTCGATAGTCGCGACAGCTGATCGCGTTCGAGGGTGCGCTGCTGTGCCTCCAAGACTCTACGCTCCACAAATTTTTGTGGATTGTTCCATTCTCGTCGAGGAATTCACTGGTAATTATCGATTTGAGCCTTCTACGTACGAAAAATGGGATACTGCATGTATTTCGTGTTGAGCGTGAGAATTTAACACTGCGAAAAATTGGCAACGTCGCCAGTGTTAACAAAAATTGGCGAAAACGTACAATCGCTACGGGGCTTATTCGCGAGACGTGAGTCTGACGTAAATATTGTCCCCAGTGATATAAAATTGACATTAAATTTGCATGTACCGTCAACTTCCATACTCCAAGGACGCGTTGTTATTGTCCGTCCCTCTCCCTCCCCCGATTCTAACACTCATTGTTTACGCATCGCTGTCTGGAAATAGGAAACAGATACCGCGCTGCATTGTTATCAATCTTCGCTGGTTCTGTTTTTAAAGAAAGAAAAAATAAACGCAAGATTGTTGTTATTGTTGTTATTCGCGATTCCGTTTTCGTTGCTCGTTCGTATCGCAAATTTTGTCTAACTCGACAAAGACACGCACTTCGTGCTCGGAGCAACAACTTTGGAGTTGACCGTTGCTTTGTTATCGCAACCAAAAATAGCAATGCGCTGTACGGGTGAGTGTACGAGCGTTTAGAGCGGAAATCTCGCGATTGAGAGAGTTAAAGATTGAGAACACTAGGCACGCGCGACGATGCGATATTCTACGCGTGCGAGTGCATGGGATTGCGAAATGACGTCGTGTGTAGAGCGCGATTAACGATCAAGGAGAAGTAAAAAAATAAAGAAAGAAACGAGCCGAGAACGAGCATTTGTGGATAAAAGAAGCCGAGGTCGCGTCGATAGGTAATGCAACCACGCGCTTGTAACGTTACGTGATTCGAAGTAATTTTAAAGGTATTTATAAGTCGACCCTCTGTAGGACAAATTTTCATTTTTAATGTCTAAACATTTGTTCAATGAAAACTCAACAATTTTCTTCTCCAATCGAATTTATTTCCAATGTTTGAACATTTAAACTACAATTTAGACCAGAGCCTTTAAAAAACTTGAATATAATAAAATGTCAATACAAAATAATGGAATCAAGACAGAGAAATATTTATTAAAATGTGGCGACTCGTTATCAGGACAAAAGTCATTACACCGGAAAACCGCGGCGTAACCAAAACAAGCGAAAAGTATCAGCTGTGCGAGCCGCGTAATAAAAATATTGAGCTCGAGCGAGAGAAGGAGCGAATCCCGTTCCCGTCGAAAACAAAGAGTAGAGCGGGTTCGTGGTGGTAAACTAGAGTGCAAGACAGCCGTGCGCAAAGAGCGCTTGCCCGAGAACGTTACACGCGATGTTCGCCGCTGGTGGGCACGCGGATGCTTGCTGATGTGCACGTGATTCCAGCGTGCTCACCACCGCGGCATCGACCCGGTAAACCCTCCTCCTGCCCCACCACCCCTTGGTCCTTCCCCCCTTTTCAACCGCCACCACCACCGCAACGGTTCACTGACACACTCCCGGACGCACTCTCACAGGTATCGAACTACGCGCGTTGCGACTCGCAACACAACCTAACAATTCACCCAGGAGAACTAATAGCGTCGTGGTAGTTAGCGGAGAATATTTACCAAAACAGAACGAATTAGGTATAACGAGGATTTTATTTTTTCTCTTTAGATTATTTACACTCACGGATTTTTGTTTTTTAATTCAACTATTCTTGAATATTTTTATTGGAGGTTCTATTTTGAGGGATTTTTCCTTCTTGATGCACTAAAGAGGTTTAAAGAGACTGTACTACTGTCAATTCGGATTTTAAAGTTGATAGATTGTTTATGATTAAGGGATTTAACTCGACAGGAGTAGAAATCTTTGACAGTGCAAACAAAAGTTGAGATCCTCTGAAGCGCAATTATTCCGTAAGAGGGATACTCAAGAGTGGTTAATTTGAAGTAGGAAACTACAAAGTGAAGTTCTTGTTATGCCGTGTGTTAGTCATCGGGAAAAATACCCGGTAAATATTCCGCTCCCAGGCTCGACAGCTGAATTCCGCGGGTGAAAATTCGAATCGTTGGGTAAACGGAGATAAACGCGCCAAAAGGAGATAAAGAGTTTTGTTGTTATCGACTGCATAGCCGTACGTTTTACGCGCTGGCTTCGGGACTTCACGTGATTCGTGGAGTGTCGGTGCGTGCAGAGTACGGGAGCTCTGTGTCGCGACACTTGTCACAATACGGCTTGTATCGCTCAACGAGGTCGATCGAAAAACGGAGAGGCGTTGGACTCGCCCACTATCGATAGACGATCGATCCGTCCTAGGAGAAAATAGAATTTGCGATATCGTTTAATCGTGTTTACACTATCCGCTAATGTATAACTCGAGTGCTTATTATCTAACGTGCCGCATTGCAGGCTGGCTATCCGTCGTTCGCGTGCTCACGTTGCTCTCGCTGGGACTCAAGGTTGCGCGTGTCGATCCCAGCGTAATTCGTAAACAGTTCTATTAAGATCTGCGCGATCGACGAATAGGGAACTCGCGATCGTCTTCGATTGCGTCACTGCCGATCCCGCGAATGGTCAACAAAACTTAATCGGTTCGCTCTCATCTCGATCGAGGTGTGTACGAGTGCAGAACAAAAATCTTCGGTATCTCTTCGGCTCGATAAAAACACTCGGTTTTGTACGTAAACAGGTCGAGCCGCGCCACTTCTATCTATCGCGTAAACAAATTCGAAGTCGAGCGAAAAATCACGTCGAACATTTTCCACCGATTTTCGGTTTTTTTTTCGCTCCACGCGGGTGGGGAATGTGGAAACTGCACGGAATCGCGACCTCGTCTATTTTCAGCCACGACGGAAGTGGAGTGTCTCTTCGGGTCGGCTAGAACCGTTGCCTGATAATCTCTGCCGCAATGAACGACACGGTGACCTTTGTTTATCGAGACGGGAAATATTTCAGTCCAAGTTTAAAAATTGAAGAAAAATAAACGGGAACTAATTGAATACTCATCGCGAGCTCGATGATAAAAGTCGTTATTTATCGGTCTGTTTGTAATTAGCCGGGTTGCGTCGTGTTCGTTCGACTCGATAGAAACGAAAATACAAACAGTGGGATGCATCGAAACGATTATTTTGTAAACACCGAATAAAATTAATGACACACATTTTCTTGTTAACAAATATTGTTTTTTAAGAATTGCACGATGCTACATTTTATTCGATGAAATTCTCGGGCACGTGTCTATCGATCGGCTAGGTTTTTCCATGCGAGAATGACGTCAAAACAACGAGCGAACCTCCACAAAGAAACCAAAACAATTCCATACATGCTAGGATTACGGAATTCATCATTTCGTTTAGAGTGGGTGGAATATACCCAAGCTCTATCTTCAAAATGTGACACATCTCCAATTTAAATGGACATGTTTGTTTTCTAAATAATGGCTGAAAATCTTTACCGTATGAATACGGTGGTATCGAGTTATCAATTTCATGCATCCAAATATTTTACATACAAAACAAAAATTACGCTTTCTGAAAAAAATGCTCGTGTCTATATGACCTACCCTAGCGTTCGAGATTTAAATTCGTATTTTCGCGAATATTTCGAATCCCTCTGGCGTCGCTCCAGTTCATATTTACGACGAATCAAAGCGAAAATGGGAAGAGGAGAAAGGAAGCTTTTCTTTTTTGCGATAAATGATTAAAAATAAGCGAGCACGCACGTCCCATGTGCCCGGCAGGCACCAGGCCCGCGCGTTTACCCGCGGTGAGCGGTTTCCCGTTCCGCGAGAGTCACACACTCGCGGTCCCCTCCACGTTCGCCGCAACATTGAGAATCGTATAAAAGCGAAACGACGACTGTGAGCGAGATTAGTCCGTTTTGCGTCGCCATGGGAGTTACGTCAGCGTGCGCGCAGCGGTCGAATAATTTTTGAGCGAGAATTTTTCTCTAAATTTGTTTCTGAGGAGTTTTCTTTTCGCCGGAAAATCGATTCGTTGATTTCTGTGATTGTTTTGTTTTTGTGAGTGAGAGTTCAACGTGCAATATTAGCCAAGATGCCGATCGAATTGGAACCAATTGCGCCAATAACGTGCACCAAAGGACCTACCTCAACTTTCAATGGGTGGGCTTAATTTTTTTGTTTGTCTCTCATCGTGATTGTTGTAAAATCCGTGGGAAGAAGAGTCCGCGGATTGTAATTCGTTCGGTGAACCTAAGAGTTTTATGTGATATTCAATTCAAAAATTAAATGAAAAATCGAATAAAAAGTACTTAATATTCGGATATTTTATAGGAAAATATTTGAACCAACAAATACTCACAGTATTTCATTTATTTATGAATCGCGAATACAATTTACACATTAATAATACAAACATTAATACATAAATCACTCCCATTTCGCGTACAAATAAAACTCCCTTCGTAAACAATTCCAATTTGAAATTTATCAATTCGGAAAAAAGAGGTCATTCGATTCGGTAGCTAACGAAAAACGATCGCGTTCATTTTATCCGATGATTCAGACCTCAATGCTAATTTTCTGATTGCAGGGAAAAAAAGATGAACAAACTGTGCCGTCAGCTGTCCATCGAGAGCCCGAGCATTATCGGGCGCGAGTGCGTGTTCAGCTTCGACGTGCCGGTACCGGACGTGCCGGCCCAGGGTGCCCGAATACGCGTGGTGTGCGCCGGGGCGTGCTATCACCCTCGACGATCGAACAGCGTGAGCAGCGTCACATCGGTGTCTAGCAACAGCAGCCTGACCACCGACGTCTCCCTGGAAGGCGACTTCCCGGTGTCCCTGCCTCACCACGGGGTCCGCGATGCCGCCCTGTTCCCCGGCTACGAGGTGGCCGGTATAATCGAGTCTCTCGGCACCGACGTCCCCGAGGACTCCGGGTACGCGGTGAACGACCGGGTGATACTCTACCCGTACGAGGGGATCCCGAACGGGTACGTGGAGTACCTCGTCGTCCACGATCTCAAATATCTCATCAAGATACCAGACAATCTGTCCTTGAGCGTGGCGGCTATGCTGCCAGCGGGGGCTCTCCTCGCCATGAACACCGTTTTCGCGGCTCACGAGCACGTCCAGAATCTGCTGAAGGAGCGGGACCCCCAGGGCGTCTGCAAGATCCTCATCGTCGGCACCGGCGGCCTCGCGCTCTGGGCTCTCAGAATTGCGGCCTACTACTTCACGTCCATGAAGGACAAGGTCACCATCACCATAGCGTCCCTCAAAGACGACGGTCTCACCATGGCCCAGGAAATCCAACGGTAGGTTTCGACGAATGAAATTAGATATTTTCGTTGCTAGACTCTAAAATGTCACTTCACGAGTATGAATGGTATTTTTGTATAAGAAAAATTATTTTTTGTCATACAAACTTGCCACTTTACGGACCGATTTGAGGTCATAAAGTTGAACTTCGTGGACTATTTCCTTTTTTTGTTACTGATGTAGCTCAAACATTAATTCGATACACAGCCCTAATGTCACTTCACTTCAATGTGATATTTTTGGGCCTAGTAACAAAAATATCAATTCCGCGTTCCGATCGACCTCGAGGTGACTCATATCTCGTTCCACGCGGCTGAGAACGCAATTTCGCAATTCGCTGAAATTTCGTACTCGACACTTCCGCGATTCGACTGCACAATTGCTCAATGTCGTAATTTTTGCTTCATGCAGGGTGAACGTGGTTCAGTGGAGCGAGGATCTGTACGAGAAACAGCTGATCGAGCGCACGATGGACGCCTGCAGGGGTCAGGTGGACGTGGTGATCGATTTCGGCACGACGTCGAGGAGCCTTCACCGGAGCATTCAGTGTTTGAGCAAGGGCGGCGTCGTCTTCGTGATCAAAGAGGTGGCCGACCGGCTGCTCCCGAAATTCAGCAGAAGAGCCGAGGAGCGCCAGCAGAGCATCAAGTCGGTCGAACCGGGCACGCTCGAGCAGTTACGCGAATTGGTTCAACTGGTGGCATCCGGAGAGATCGAACCGCCCCCGCACACCGTTTACCCAGCGGAAGAAGCACTCGACGTTGTTCACAAGCTCTGTCACTCGGAGATACACGGACGGGCGATTCTCCGCTTCTATCCGGCCGATTAGACGCCTTGAACGAATTCGAGCGAACTACCGAGAACGGTTGGACGGAAGAATTTCGTCGTTGCGCATATTTGATAGCTCGTTGTACGTTATAGCCCCTCGCGTGACCGTCCGCGCGAGGGATTTCAATTATGTGAAATGGTTAGGATAATCGCGAGGTGTGCCTCCGATGGATCGAGGAACCCGGCGAGGAATTTAATCTCTCTAAACTGAAACCCGGTGTTCAAATGAAGTTGCGAGTCGCTCGTTTCGAAAAACGCTCGACACGCTCACCTCGACGATTCGCGATCGAGCTCTTTGTTTTAGTTGAATTGGGATACGTGCTAGTCGTATTTAGCAGAGAATGAGAGGGACTGTGCGATCGAGACCTCGTTACTTATAGTTTTTTAAACGTTGACTGACGTTGAAACGAACGCTGCAATTGTGCAAATTGATTTCCGTCTATTGCTTCATACCCACGTCGCCACGTTAGCCTCTTGTTTTGACGATTCGAGAAAAAATTATGATTACGTTTGAAGTTGTTTTTACCTTAGATCAGTATTTTACGCGCATTCGAGAACTCAACGGCTCGTGTGTTACCGCGTTCAATTATAGATAACAATGCATTGCAATTACGAGTTGCTATACCTGGAAAGACTGTTTCATTTACGTCGTACGACATATTTCTTTTTTGTGATGATTCTAGGTTACTTAGAGAATAGATTAATGTAATGTAATTAGGACTAAGTCCACGCATCGTTATGCCAATTATTCATTGTAACAATATATGTATTATATTATGATAATAATAAACCAAATACGTTTTTCAAATAAAATAAAAATATGTTTACATTTGTTATCAACCTTAAGCAATAATCAACAAAAAATCATATCGAATGATCGAGTTTGTTACAATATTTCATCTTGGTATTATATTAATTTGATTTGACTTCCGTGGCAAATTGACAACAATTAATAAGTTTCACCACGATTCATAAAATGTGTCATTTGTAAACGTAGGAATTCATTTTTAGTGACATCGAAGTTTCGCTGCCTCCGGAGTTTCCAATCGATTACTTGGAACGTAGCCTCTTTTTCCGTATCGATCTTCAACGAGCCACCATTCTTTCGAACCTTCTTCGTCGTGCGCTTTTATGAGTTTCACAGCTTGCCCTTTCTTTATCTTCAAAGTTTTCGGAATATTTTCATCAAAGTCGTAAGCAGCATAATAAAACTAGAAGAAGGAATAAATTTAGTCTCGAGAAGACAAAGTTGTAAGAAAGTTTAAATTAATCTCACCTTATCGATCACAGTAGCTTGAGAAACAGGCGCGGTATTACTTATATTAGCGTAATTTTGATTTTTACAAGTTTCATTTAAATTCAACGAAAGTAAGTCTTGCAAGCTTGATTCGCACTTGGATGGTTTTTCCTTTTCAGGAGAATCCATGCAAATTAAATCCGGCGTATCGTACCGATTATTTACCGGTAAATTCTCGTTATGGCTATGATCTTTGATGCTGGTTGGCTGTATTTGTGGAATCTGAGTCAATTTGTTAAATGACACGAAGCCTTGTTTCTCGCCGTCATCTACAAACCATCTTGAAGAATCTCCCATTGGATCTTGTTTCTTTATCACCGCCACCAATGTTCCTTTAGCTGCACTAATTTCATACGGCAACGTAGAAGTAATATCCTCGGTGATGACGTAGAGATTGTGAGTAGCGTATTTTTTTTTTAATGTAGATCTTTGAGCGTCGAATTGTACTGTCGGTCTTGATGGTTCATTTAATTTAGGTATGGCGTCATCGGCAAATGTCAAGCTGGATATTTTGTTCCATAATAAGTTATGATTTACAAGGAAGGAGTCGATCACTTGTTTAGGAGATTGACGCAGATTATTCTATAAATGGAATTAATACGCAGTTGAAGTTGAGCCGTGCTACTTCTTACTTGATCGATAAATTACGTACCTCGCACAGCGACAAATAACATTCTGTTATTCTGCCGGCTAATAATTTACGCGCGTTAACGAGAGCGGAAATACACGTAGTCAAAATATTCGTCGATGCATCTACCAATGTTGGAAGTTCCTCCTTCAACTGTTCGTTGAGAGCTTCGTAATTGTTTTTCGCCGCTGACAGTTCTTCTTGGATCTGAAAACATAAACTTTTAAATTTCAAGTGATTCACTCAATTTGTAAAGTGACATTCGTTATTACAATTCTATTATCCTTGTATTTTTCACTCTTCGAAATAGCAGCATCGTAATCTAACAATTTATCGTATCTTTTCGTTATTAATAAGGCTGGTCCCTCCAATATAGTTGCTAAATACTCAAGAGGTTTGATAACCTTCCTTTCTAAAGTCGAATTGAAGTCGCGGATATATTGAGTCCAAATGCGGGATCGTACCTCCCTCAAATTTTTTATTTCGTTATTTGGGGTACCTGAATAGTACTGTATTAAAAAGTCGGATAAAACTTCTCCGGTGTTTGCCTCTTCGACCAAATGTGTTTTAAATTCCTCCAAATCTTTGACAAACTGAAATGTACATTTTTCTATGAATTTAAACTGATGTTCTAAATCCGTAAATCTTTCATCCTCTTGAACGTTCGACATTCCAAAACTGACAGCGACTTTTTTACTCCATCGAGTTGACATTTTAGCAACGGAATGCATGTTCAAATTGGCCATTTTTCTCATTAATGTTTTCTCACCGTCGAGATACTTAAAGACAATATCTTTACTACGTTTCTTCTCGTTAATGTAAGTAGCTACGTTTGTCATAGTCGCCCACGCTTCTATAGTCGCTCCTCGGTCGGGATGGTCTTCTTCGGTGCTCTAAAATTAATCGCTTCATTTTTGTATAGAAATATTAAGAAAGAAATTGATAAACATTTAAAATTATACCTTAACAAGTTCATTCAACATAAGAGGATATTTTACTATCCTTTGAACTGGCTTTATAAGTATAGAACTCATATCAAAACAAGTAATTTTGCGACGTAAAGTAGCGATCCCTTGATTGAAAATTTTCATAATTTCGGAATTATCTTCATACTGAAAGAGAAAATTGATCTATATAAATATGTTCTAAAAATTGAATTAATAGTAAGAATATTGAACAAAAAAAAATAACTCACATATTTATACCTTTTTTAGCAATGCTAAAGCATCATCGTGATTATTGCAGTATTTAGCGTACACCGTTTGCATTTTTTCTGCCATTTCTAAAAAACACGGTCCCACTTTCTGAACACTTTCATTTCGTCCTTTCATCGCAGAATGAAGTAATTCTAATAACTCTTCGGCTACATGGATAACTTCGAGCATATTTCCAAACAATACAGGTACATTGATTCCTTTAGATTCCAGAATTGATGGATCATATAATGTAAATGTTTCGTACGTTACCTTCAAATCTCGTACATACTCTCTTTCTGTAATAACTAATTCCGATATAACATTCTGTCTTTGATCAGCCTTTTTTTCTCTTGCAACATTTTGATCGATATTGGGATCTGCACTTTCATTATGTTTTGTTTCCGGTTTGGTCTCATTCTGTTTTAGAGGGAGGCTACCTGGAACTGGAACAGGTGGTGCTGGTCGGTGCGGTTCCGACAAGCGTTTGAATGCCAATTCGGTAGAATTCGATTCATCTGGTTTTTCATGTCTTAATACTACGAAATCTTCTAGTTCTTGATCGATTTCGTTACAATTGATTAATGAGAGATTCGGAGAATCCGAAATTTGATTTAGATAACTCCTCGGGCAAAGTCCCACCGAGCCAGTTTGTGTTTTAACGTTTACCCAGTCTTCATTTGCCATATCCAATACTGTTACAATATCACCTTCGTTGACGGAGATATCGCCATCCATTTGGGCTTTGAATGTATATTCGACCTTGGCAGTAACTCCCGATTCGAGAACCGTAGTATTATTAGAATTTTCATTATCATTTTCAACATTTTCATATTTTGAATTAGAGCAGTCAACAATGATATTAACGTACGATTTTGGGAATATTCCTCGAGCATTTTCCGTGTAGCCTTCCATCCATTCTGAATCAATATGTTTCACAAGATGTACAGTTTCTCCTTGATTAAAACTCAATTCATTCGAGAATTGACCACTAAATGTATGTAAAGTAATAGCATAAGGTTTCAAATCGAATTGGTCAGTTTCTTTTTCAAATTCAGCATCAAGGTTTGCATCAGGAAATAAATTGTAATAACTGGGAGCTGGATCGTCGATTTCCTTGAATTCAGGTTCTGTATATATTTCATCTTTGCCAGTCTGACAACTATTTGAAATTTCAAGTAGCTGATGAAACATATCATTGCCCAAAATACATGTAGTATCAACTTGATCAAAACAATCCTCATCGATATAAGATATAAATCCTTCTGGAAATATACCTTTTTTTCCATTTTCCGTAAAACCAAAACACCAGCCATCATCTCGAATTTCTGTTACTGTGACAATTTCTCCTTCTCTTAAATCTAATTCTTCATCAAGCTGTGCTTCCAATTTAGCTGTTACCCTTGCTCTTTTTTGTACACTTTTATTGGAACAAGTTTTCTACAAAGATGCATAAAAATTATAATTTATAGAAAATCCTATAGGTCTAGTGAAAAACTAAATGAAAATTATATACTTTAATGAGTTTTGAATCAATTTGCCAAGTAAGAGTTACTGGAAATACTCCTCTCTGAGAACCGATACATCCTGTATGCCAACCAGATTCTCCAACTTCATTACCTATAATTAATTCACCTGAAAAAAAAAAAAGATTAGAATACTGTTTCATCATAATTTTCATTGCATAATACCTTCTCCAAAAGATAAATCTCCAGGTTGTTCCCCAGAAAATGGTGCGATAGTTATGAATATTGTCTCAGAATTTTGTATAGGTGGAATGTCAACTTTGTGCAAGCTATTAGAGGGAAATTTTCCATATCTATCCCTGGATTGTCCATAACACCAGTGCTTATCAATAACTTTATGTATCTAAACAATGAAATTATTCACATAGATTAACCTTGCAATTCATTTTTTAATACAAAAAGATTTTATCAAATTACCAAAAAATATTCTCCTTTACGTAAACTTAATTCCCCATCTACCGTAGTTAAAAAATCGTGTAAAACTTTCATTAATGTTCCAGGTTCCATCTTAACATCCTTTCTGTTGATTTGTCGTAATTTGACACTGATAATCAAGCGTCATATTAGATCACATACTTCTTTAACCACCATACGAATGCAACTGACACGTGACGCAAATAGTTGCAATAAAAAATAATTGTGGTATGTTCAATAACGGCTTAAAAAATCATTCGATACAGATCATATAAACTGACTGATTTTTGAACAATCTGTTGCGAATTCAATGGGCGCCCTGAATGCCTGAAAGCCGCTTGCGTTTTCAGTAAACATGGCGCGAGGAAGTAGTGCTGGGTTCGATAGACATATTACGATATTTTCGCCCGAAGGGCGTCTTTATCAAGTCGGTAAGTATTGTTAAATTACTTATTTGGATAAAACAATTCACTGATAATTAAATTTATGTGATTAATAACTTAAATACTTTTTTTGAACCGGTAAATGTCGAACCGTGACATAGCATGACCTGCATTTTTGAACCTGTCATTGGGTTAAATATTTAAAAAATTAATTTCTTTTTCAGAATATGCATTTAAGGCGATTAACCAGGGTGGCTTGACATCGGTCGCTGTTAAAGGTGTTGATACTGCCGTTTTTGCAACACAGAAGAAAGTGCCTGTAAGATAACCTCTTCTTGGTTTAAAATTCGCAGTCACTTTCGCGAAACTCAAACATCTTAATTAATTTCAGGATAAGCTTCTCGATGCATCCAGTGTCACTCATATATTTCCACTTACTGAGCACATTGGTTGTGTTATGACAGGAATGATAGGTAAATATATTCAAAAATATCATACGGGCATAAGTTTATGTGAAAATTTATTCATTTCAGCTGATAGCAAATCTCAAGTACAACGTGCGCGTTACGAAGCTGCCCATTTTAAATATAAATATGGTTATGAAATTCCTGTGGACACCCTTTGTCGCAGAGTTGCAGATATCAGTCAAGTTTACACCCAGAACGCAGAAATGCGACCTCTAGGATGTTCTATGATGTTAATCGCTTATGACAAAGAGAAAGGACCGTGCGTTTATAAAACCGATCCTGCTGGTTATTATTGTGGTTACAAAGCCATATCTGTTGGTGCTAAACAAACAGAGGCTAATTCTTATCTGGAGAAAAAATTGAAGAAGAAACAAACTTTCGACCATGACGAAACAATTCAATTAGCTATTACTTGTTTGTCTACTGTATTATCAGTTGATTTTAAACCAACTGAAATTGAAATTGGTGTTGTTTCAAAAGATCGTCCCCAATTCCGGTGAATATTTATTTTTCTTATTGTTATCGAATCCCTTAATTATACCTAATAATTAATTTTATTTACAGAGTACTAAATGAGCAAGAAATCGATAAACATTTAACAGCTATTGCAGAAAAGGATTAGTTGCGGCTTTTTATTTATGAATATTTCTTTTTCATGAAACAAATAATTTTAATAAACAGTGTAATAAAATAAAAATCCAATACACAAAATCGAATAGGATTGTAATAAACGAACAATATTTCAAAAATGACTACAAATATTTATTTGATTAAAGTCCATATTAAATATAATTGGGAAATGTTCATTTTCCAATGAGCGAATTGTGTGGATTCCTCAAAATTAAGATGACTGAATCTCCTCGTAAAAACATTTTGGAAATGTATCTGTCCTTGTTTACTGGTTTAGCCTGAAAGTATACGAGAACATAAAAAACACTGTCCATGTTTATAAATAAATAAAACTTTATAGAAATGTACTTGCCTTTTTCTTGCCTTTACCAGTTCTGGGTAGTTCAGTCCACATTTCTTTGACATTTTCCAATACCATATTGCAATGTCTGTCAAAAGCCTTTACCCTACCCAAAATTTTGCGGTTATTTCGGCAATTAATTAATACTTGCGTATTATTTTTGACAGATTGTGTTAATACTGATAATGGTCCAGTATTAAACTCTTCTTCCTCCCTTTTTGCCAATTCTTCTGGGGTCATTTCTGACTTTGGTTTTGTGAGGGACGACCTAAAACAAAAAACCGGTATATAAATTAAATTCACTTAGCATTACACATAGACCTACTAATCTATCAATCCTCATTTTAATAGTTTTCATAAATTAATCAATATATCGCGTAATTTGAACGCAATTCTTACTTACATTTTATTGGATTTTTCGGTATAACGAATTTAGAGGAAACGATCCAACCAACGCTACCGACGAACTTTTTCTGTAATAAGTATTGTTATAGAGTCGCACTCAGGAAGAGTTTTTCAATATTCGGTAAATGCGGATAAACAAATATACCAACGCTTAACCTTGTAATGATGTAGAACAAAAGTAAATTCGCCAGACCGGCAACCGGCAGCTTTGATAATGGGCGATTCGTATGAGCATTCGCGAATTAAATTATTGGAGGTTACATGTGACTAGAATATTGATTTGTCCAATTTCTCTAGAGATAAGCCTTTAACTTATAACCTATATGTCGTATTCGCAGCTTGTCAAAACAAGCATCCAGAGAATTACATTTTTCATTGAGAGTTCTGTATTAAGTTTATTTTATATTATTAGGTTCAAACAAACAAAAATTTAATCCAATAATAGATTTACAAATATGTCACAAGCTGCACATAACACAATCGTCGGTCGTCGTCTCAAGTATGACAGTGTTTACGTTTGCGAAATATCTTTTCAAGAAATAATTATATGATTTGCTATTTTCTACAGTGTAAAAATACTTGGAAGCGCTGTAATATGCGAAGAAAGTATTTTGAAGGGAGACATTACCGTTGGAGCACGAACGGTAATTCATCCTAAAGCGTGTATTATCGCAGAAGCAGGGCCTATTATTATTGGAGAAGGAAATATAATCGAAGAGATGGCTGTAATAGTTAACAGGTGCTACTTTCCTCAATTTTGTACATTAAAATACTTGACACAAGTTTATTTGCGTAGGTTACCACCAGGTTCTCCAGAGCCAACAACTACTCCAATGCAAATAATTGGAGATTATAATATCTTCGAAGTTGACTCAACTTGCGAAGCGTTAAAAGTTGGAGATAATAATATCTTGGAGGCCAAAGGTAGTAATAGTCCTTATATTTTGTTAAATCATTATTAAATATATTTACCTTTCAGCCAGCGTAGGTCGTAACATAGAGTTGACTAATGGATGCGTCATTGGAGCCGGCTGTAAATTAGACGAAACTGAAGTAATACCAGAAAACACGATTATTTATGGCAGCAAACACCAACGTCAAGAAATGAACGATAAACCTTTTGTAAGAAGAAATTCAACAGTTTTATATTATTCCTTGTACACGCATAAAATTTATGCACATATTCAATTACAGCCCCAACTAGGTCAACTAGACTATCTAATAAGAGTCTTACCAAATTACCATCACCTCAGAAAACCTAGCAAGAACGTGGACAAATAGAGAGGTAACGAATTTCACCCTCCTGTAAGGAGAGTATTATTATTTTGTATAGCGCTACGCATAATTTATTCACGAATGTGAAAAACCAGTTTAATACTGATTCTTATTTATTTTTACAATCGATATCAAATAAAAATTTGTTATTAATATATTATTCAATAGACAAAACGTTAATAATCATACAAAAGAAGCCTCTCCTACCAACGACCCTCCATCCATCGAAAAAAAAATCCCTTCCACCGCAGTATCCAGCATAGCACGTTGGTTTGAATGACATACCTATGAATATGAATTAGCATCTCTTCCACAACCGAGAGGGTTGCTCGCGAGCCGTTTACCATTTCCGTCAGCTTAGCTACTCAACGTCAGCGGTACTCAATCATACGATCGAAATAAACGCATACATAAAGGCAATTTGCGAAAATATCTCAACGCTTCGTTATTAAGGAGAGACCGAAGCTGCCTTATAAAAAAAAAAAAAAAAAAAAACAAACGGTGGTGGCAAATCGAGCGAGTCGCGATAAATTCGACTAACGAGCGGGATCGAGGAAAGCGATACAGTCGAACGATCGAGACTGACAACCGTCGGCGGGGTAATTCTTGTCGCCGAAAGTGGTGACCCGGGAGAGCTGTCATATTTTGACGTCACGCTGGATGGAGGTGCGAGGGTGGAGAGAGAAAGCGCAGAAATGATTTTTCGCGGGGAATCGGAGACGGCCGTAGCGAGGGGAGTAGGTATAACATAACGAGGGGGAAAACCTCTAATGGCTCGACGAGCGAATTTACGGAAGCTAAAAACCACCCCCTCCGCCCCTCGAGGCGCCCCCTAACAGATCCGCCCCCTCGACTCTCCCGGCCACGAGCGTATCGCGCGCTCCGCGCTTCTACCCCCACGACGTGTGCCGCTCCGTAACGAATCCTCCTTTCCTTTTTTTTCGCGATCCGCTCCTCGAGTATCGAAAATTGGAGCAATTATAAAAGACGCGTCGTACGGGCGAGCGTGTTTACATTTAAATCGGCGTCGACGTCGGCGGAGGCGCCACGAGTGGGAAATTAGAGTGACGAGCATTGCGAATTCTCGTCTCGCTTAACATTTCCATTGTTGCGTCCCATTTGACGTCCCCGACGAGCGCTCGCCGGCCTGTCACCGCGCGAGCGAAGGGTGAGACTCGTCGAGCTGAATGGGGACGCGCTCGTCTCTTCCCAAACTATTTTTTGCCGTTCCCGCGATAAAACCAGAGGACACCCGGTATCGGGATAAAGAGATTACGGTTCGAGTCAAAGAATTTTGCCCGATTGAGTGGTTTATTACATTCAGAGGAAAATTTGGAACCGATATGCATTCATATACTACCAAGACGATATTTTTATCGTTCAATAAAATTATTGTTAAATCCACCCAACAAAACTCATCCAACAACTCTCGGCAGTGTAGAATTGTATATTTAATTGGTCCGACATTTTTCTCAGTATAAATTTGTTAGGAGACGATATAATCGATTTTCGCATCTACCGATAAAAATACGAAACAGCGAATTTCGGGTATACGAATTTTCGACTCGGCAGAGTTAGATTTAATTTCGCGTGCGAATCAACGGAGAAAAACGCGCAGTAATTTGCGAGTGAGAAGTTAAACACAGTAGCGGATGAATGCGGAGAATCGGGTACCGCCCACACGACGCGGCGGTGCTCTCTCTCTCCGAGGGAAACCACCCGTAAAATCTGGACGGGATGATCGGGAATAGCGGGAGGGGGAAGAGAGAGGGCGGACGACTCTGTGACGCGATTATGCTAACCAAGTTATTCCATTGTAACGCTGTTTACAACAACGCGAGCATTAAGGATACACCGGAACAATAGCGTCGCCGATACGGATCCACTCGAACACACGTACACCCTCGACGCGTCCTAACATCGGTAGAAAAAAAAAGGGAACGGGCATAAGAGTTTTATTTAGAGATGCAAATTGCACAAGACGTTATTTACGGAGGACAATCCATAAAATCGCGATCGATCGGCTCTTCCTCTTTTTTCGCCTACTATTCTATTCGGATCGCGGATATATCAATCACCGGGAAATTGACGTGCAACGATGATATCGAGCACGGAGGTACTATGAATAATTGCGATTGATATTTTGACGATAAAAGCACGAGTAGTTGAATTTCGTCGGCCGATAAATTATTCTTCCGAGTCGAGGAGAGAACCGGCCGTAAATTGTCGCGGTTGGCTATACGTTATATCGGGAATACGATATTCCGAGGCGAGGGAAAATGCGTATGCGTAACGCGGCTATAAAATTGAGGGCGTTAAAGCGCATTTAGCGGATAAATCGCTTCTGCGCCACGAAATCCCCCACGAATCATCGGAATTCAAAAGGCTCCCCTCCTTCGGCGGAGCGCGCGCGAGACCGTCGGGCTGTCCTCGCCAAGGGCTTCGTCGTTTGACTCGTATTTAACTTTCAAATGCGGGCTGCGCCCGACAATGTCGATTTGCCACCGCGCAACGAGAATGTACATATTTACGATCGCGAGCCGAGATCCGAATAATACGCGTCCTCTCGGCGTGTCTAATGAAATTTCAATCGGTCATGGGGCTGCGAATTGAAACAACCGATCGAGAAGGGGTTTACACGAATCAGCCACTCGATCACCGATTCGATAACGTTTCTTTCGTCACCGCAGTGAAATATACCGATTCGGGGAATTTGATCGGTTTCTCATATGAATTTTGGTTTTGTGTTTGAGAATAGGAAGATTAGTAGTTTTAGGTAAGAATAAAGAAATCTTAAATTTTGTTTGACAAAATAAATTATAAACTATCAACTTTAAATGAGAAGAAAAGACATATTTGCATGAATGTGTTAATAAAACTAGAAATACGTCAAACTCTGTAGCAAGCGTTTCTTGACATTTTTCTTTGAAAATCAACGAAACAAGCCGCGTCCGGTAAACTAAACAACCGAACGATCCCGATTTATTTACACGGGGTATCATTTCGCGAAAGAGAGGCTGTTTAATCGCGGGTGAATCGTGTCAATCGATTAGCGTCAAAATCGTAGCGATAAACGGAAAATTAGCGGGCGACGGCTCGGTGATAAAGTGACGGGGGACCGGGGACGTATATTTTATGCGGCAACTCTGCCCCGTCAATCCGTTAATGCGCACTTCCGCCGTTCATCTCGCTCGACGATTTTGGCTCGACGTTTAAGCGGAGTGCAAATCCGGGAAACCGAACGCGCCATATCCGATATCGAATAATTTATCGCATTCGACAAAGACGCTGACCGGCCGGATTGCCGAGAGCGGGGAAAAAACTAGCGAGAAATTTCCGGATGCTAATTAGTGGCGTAATTACTTTTTTTTTTTCACTTCGAACGCGGAGGTATCTGGGTGTATCGCGCACGAAATAGTTCGGTGCGACATCAAAGACGATAGCGAGGGCGACACATGTGTTACGAGTTTTTAAAGAGGCGAGAAAAAACGAGCCCGCTAGCTATAATTACAACATTGATTGAAATCGCTTCTGAACGTCAAGAAGAGTTCGCTCCGAGTTCTATAATTCGTAACGACGGCGCGAGTATTCACCGAAAACGTTGTTGGCGAGTGTCGGACTTGTCAGGGCTGCTTTGTCGGTTAATCAATCGGATGTTCTTAAGTCAAAGAATTCGATAAGTCTTTTCCCTGATTTTACCGATTTCTTCTTCTTCGATGTTTGCAATCAAATTTTACCAAATATAAAAATAATTTCTGTAAACTAAACAGAATTTTGAGCTAGAAATGGAACGGGATTTATTCTATTTGCGAATCGAGATAACTAACACCGTTCGATCGACGAACGAAGAGGTCAATCTCGAAAGAATGAAATATTTGCAGCGAGATCTCAACGAGCTCGGTAGGTCGTTAAACGGGCGTCACGTCTAATTCAAGTGGATTAGGCGAATGTACTAAACGAGTTGGTTTATCTTGGGAGCTCGAAACGGGACGTGCATTAAATTACGCGTGAAATGAAGGCGACGATGCGTGCACGCGACTCGTCGCTCGCGCAGGAATGCCAAATGCTCCTGATGACCCTGAACGAAAATTCGCTCTTTCGTCTCCCTTTGGTAAGGAGAAGCGACATTTTTTTTTTCTTCCCAGCCGAACTCGCGGAGAGTCGACAGGTGCGGAGAGACGTGCGTGTTCTCTATCGAGTAGGAATTGCTCGCGCGGGGGGCTAATCCATTTCGAGTTCCGCTTTCGTACGACGACCTGCAATTTCCTAACCATCGATTCTCGCTCCCTCGTACCCTCGCGGCCCGCCCACACACGACACGGAAAGTACCGACAAATAGAGAGTAACAAAAAACGCGTCTTAATTCCTCGCCCTCGTTTTTTGCGCCCAAGTTTCGCGAATTCTAACTACAAATATGTATATGTATATATATATATATATATATATATATGTATACAAATAGGGTGTTTAAAGCCTTCCGTCGTTCACACGTGCGTAACGGTTCGCCGCGGCTCGCGTCACGACACCCTCGTCCGTGTCGTTCCTAAAGAGAGTAGGAAAAAAAGGCGCAGCGAGGAGGAAAGGGGAAAATAAAGAACGAGAAGCACAGCGCGCGTAACGGTAAGATTTAGAGCCGTCTGAGCATCCCGTCACCACGCGACACACCGCTGGACGCGAGAGGCCGAGTACTTCTTATCGATCCCGCGAGACAAAATTTGCGAGACCGCCAAAAAATCTCGACTCCTGTAGTGAAAGTTTGGCCGTCTAATTCTCAGCTATACTCGTTCCGAGAACGTATCGGTCTTTGAAGACGAGTTTTATTAGCAGTCCCCGCGCGATAAACCTCGTCCGTTAACGCGGCTCGCCACTATGTGCGTCTTACGATATTAACTCCGCGGACGAGCTCGCCAGACGGGAGAGCCGGCGATCGTAAAATCTCGCTCCGCGAGTATTTCGAGAGCAATTAGTAGTAAGACGAGGCGGTAACGAGGGCCTCGATCGAGTTTTTCCGTAACGAGCCCACCCGCGCCGCACGGCTCGTTATCGAACGGTGAGTAACTAATTGACTCCTCCGCGGAAGATTGTTAATATCGTCTCGATTAGCGAGCCACGAATTTATTCGCGGCGTGGTGAGGAGGGGGGTGAGGAGGGAGAGTCCCCCCCTGGCAGCGTAGGCGGCCAGGAAGACGAAGATGGCGGATAGGTGTGAAGGTAGGCGCGTCCTCGCGCGCCAGTTGGCCGAGCCTCGTCCAATCGCGCGGCCTCGCGGCGAGACGGCAACGCCGTCGACGGGAGGTTCGCTCTCCCCGCGAGGACGCGGAACGAGCAGCGCCGACGCACCACAGTCGCACCGGAGCTGGCGCGCGCGAACCATCGGGACGTTCCTCGATCGCTCAGGTTTCTTTTCTTTTCCTCTTCTGCGAGTGTTTTGACGTTTGACAGTGTCAAGGTGCGCCCCTCGAGGCGAGCATGCGATAGATTCGGATAATAACGAAGATGGAAGGGACGACGGACGAGACGGAGGTCGACGTCTCGTCGACGAGGAGCGAGCGTCCGGCGCCCAGGCCCTTCACGATCGAGAGTCTGATCGGCGGGCGAGAGACTGGCCAGGACAACGCGAACCCCCAGAACGACGTCGATCTCTATCAGAGGCACTACCTCGCCACGGCCGCGGCCGCCCTACCGACAGGTGCTTATGCAATTTTTTGCTTTTCAGACAGAGATTAGGGAGAGTTGAATGAAATTCGCGGTTGTTTATTTCCTGTTTTCGATTTTTTCAAGCGCGTTTGTACGCTTGTTATCTCTTGAATTTGTTCGGTTTTCCATAAGTTAATATTTTATACTTTTTTTTTAGTTGAATCGGTTTTTAATCGCGATTTTCTCAAAACGCGATTTCTATATTAATTGTGACAATGAGACGTTTTATTTAAGCAACTGTTTTATTGGTACACTGATAAGAACGATCAGGTTCATCCCAGTCCATTTCGAGTTGTAAATTTTGTTTAGTTGTCAAAAAATCTCATTTAATCGGTTTCTAGTTTATAAATATAATTATAAACCAATTTTTATATTCAAAATTCGAGTATGAACTCCGAATAATACTACTTGGAATTCAAATTCAGATAAAAGACTGATAAGAATGAAATCTATAAAGATTACAATAAAATCTTTTTAAAAATAGTGTCAGTAGGTTTAGCGTGCGCTTCGTAACAGCAAAATTTTACAGGGTTCGGCATGCCGCTAGGGCTGTACGGTGCCTGGCTGCCGATGCGAATGTACGGCGCTGGTGGCACGAGCTCGGCGATTCTGCCCGTCCAAGCAGCGGGCGGGTACGCGTCGCACCAGGAAGTCCACCAGAGCCGGCTGCTTCAGCATCTAGAGCCCCTGCCAACTCACCTGCACGATTACACAGCTGCGGCTTGCCAGCAGCGAGCTTCTCACGAGCGCTCGGCGAGCTTCACCGACAGCGAGGACGAGGGCAGTCTAGACTCTCCGTCTTCCCCTGTTCACGACCTATCCAAGTCGAGACACGGTCAGTCGATATTCTTTATAAGAATTAACAGGTGTTGCTTCGTTCCTATGTCGTTGTTTTCCGGAAAATTGACGAGGAAAGTGGAAATTTCATTCCAGGCGCGTTAATAATTTAATTTTAGCTTTTGGGCTACCTTAGAAAATTCAGTCGATTTTCTGCACTGAGCAAAGAAATTATTTGAATCTGATAAAGACTGAGTGAAATTGGTTCTAAAAAATATTTTATTAGACAAGAATAATGTTTGAATAGATCAATTGCATCCAACCTTCATTCGATTCAAATAATTTCTTTTCTTACTGTGTGCTGAAATTTACCGCAGGTGTTGGTTCGTACCTATGTCATTGTCTACAGTACAAATCAGACACTGATTGGAAGTATTAAAGTTGCTAAGCGAGGTCACGTATGGACGGAATAACGTGGGCCTATATTGGAAATCTTTATACTAGCCAGAGTTTGCTAACTGAGTTACCTAAGAGTAATAAGACTTATTTAAGCACAAATTGAAACTAGACAAAAATACTGTAGATGATCGAACAATGCCTACATGTTTAATTTGAGCTATACATGCATGCAACTTCTGGTTAATATAACAGACTTAATTATCACGAATTTTGAATTAGAAGAATAA
The DNA here is from genome assembly GCA_003055095.1 of Goniozus legneri. NCBI lineage: Eukaryota > Metazoa > Arthropoda > Insecta > Hymenoptera > Bethylidae > Goniozus > Goniozus legneri. Next base: position 79,969 of record NCVS01006943.1, on the reverse strand, counting down.
ACTACGCTTAAAGTTTGAACAACAAACCCAGAGGACTGATTACATTCAAGTACATTTAATAGACTCGATTCAATTTTCGCGACACATTCAGAGCTTCAGTGTTAATAAATACGCTTCATCTTGCTGCACAAATTTCTCGAGAGGGGCAAAAGGGCTTCCCCGAAGAGACGGACTGCTGAAAATTCGGGCATGAGCCTCTTCGGGCGACCGCGTGGGTGGGAGTCCGCGCCGATAATTTATGCGCGCTACACCGCGAGCGTCTATCGTCTTTTGCCGCCGGCCCGTTCTGCACGTCCGCGGAATTCGTAAACGACCCGCCCCCCCCCCTCCGTCTCTCCCGCTTCTGCGATTTATTCATCGAAAATCCGCTCGAGTCTCTTATCTCCGTCTTTTTTTACGTCGCGGGGACACTCGATAGGGTCCTCGACCGAGTCGATGAAACTTTCATCGGGTATTTTATTGACACGGGCTTTATCGATGCAGTTCATTTTCCCTGATTAATCAGCAATTTCGTAACATTTTTATCGATCCAACAGCATTTCTAAAATATCTCATCGCGCGGTAAACTCGAGCTTTAATACACCCGCTCGATGAATTTTTCAAGCTTCTCTCGCCGACTCGATTCCGATAAAACGTGAGTCTGTATATACAATTAGCGGGATAATTAAGCAACGTGTCAATTTCCACCGAGTCGTCGAAAGAGGGACGAATGGCGAAAAGGGGGCAGAAGCGCGATCTCGGATTCGGCACGAGGCGTGTCATAAATGTTCGGCGACAGATTCCTCGAAGGATCGGCGTCTCGCATATTAAAACGCTCGATGGGGCCAGCGGCTGACATCAATGAGAGTGCCGAACGAGCTACTGTTTTTTACTCGGCTACGTGACGGAAATTCGTTAGACGGGCCTCGTTCATCGTTCGTTAATCGATTCGTCGATACCGCGCGGTGTAATTGCGGATTTTTCGCCTCGCCTCCCACTCGGCCAGGCCTCGCCCGCTCGCGAGCCGAGTTTTCCTTATTCATCGGCCGACGGACCCCGCTGCGCGCGTGAAACACGACATGGGAGGATCGGCGGCGCTCTAGCGGGCGAAAAAAAGGAGAACAAGATAAATCCAATCGCGTGGCATTTTCACGGGCTTGTCTACGATTTCCGGGCCGTCGAGATTGTTCGCGGAAAGAAAGATTGGGAAAGTTATTTTTTGTGGATAATCGCGTTGTGGGGCTGCTCGGTAATCTGGGATAAGATTTCAATATTCTACAATAAAAATTAGAATGAACACAAATACATACACATTTCGGTAATCAAGGGCTGTCAAATTTCAATATTTTATTATAATAAATAAAAATAACACATAAATACATAAATACAGTACAAATACAACATACATATAATGCGATTTCTTTTCTCAAACAAATCAAGTAATGAGAGGGTTACGTCACGAAGAGCTATCAGCTGTTCCTAATGTAACTTCATCCTCGAGCTTGAAAGATAAATGAGCCGAAAGCTGATATCGAGCCGCTAACTCTCGAAAACCCAGAAAATCTCGATTCACCACGAAATTGTTCTCAGTCGAGGAATTTCCAAAATCGTCGTGAAATCTCGGCGGGCCGGAAATCGTGGAATCGGGTTTTCACGAATTCACCGGATGCGCCGGTCGGTCAGCGGTTCTCGGCCGTCAATCAAAGCGGAAGGATTTTTTTTTCGAGAGCGGTTTCCATATCGCGCTCGAAAATTGAGGGAAGAAAATTTTCTTGTCGCGTGATCGATGGGAGCGGAGGCTCGTTCGGTCGGGGCGATCGAAGCACGTTGAATAAATGAAAACGCAGCGGACGCATCGAAACTGTGTATGCACGACATTGTATGCACGTCAATGCTCGCGTCCGCGCTCGCCTCGCTACGACACAACACGGAAACGGAATAAAAAATGACCGTGTATGACTCGCGAGCGATTACTCGAGAAATTCGTTCATCTCCTCGCGTGAGCGTCTCGTATTTTATGGATAAGAGACTCGGCGAGTTTGTCCCCGTCTATAGACGACAGGCTTATAGTCCGCTCGGCGCTGAAAATTTTCTGCGAATTTGTCGCCGCGTCGGCTGCAAAATTTCTCCCACGACGGTTTTTTCTTCGTACGACGATGTTGCCTCGACTGGGACGATAATTCGACTTGGTAGTTTAGCTAAATTGCTCTTCGTGCAAATAGACCGACCACCTTATTTCGAATAAGGACCTTGATCTAGTTATGGAATTATATATGAAGCGCGTTATAGCTTTATATTATTACATTGATCGTGTATTTACCGTACAGTCAATCCCAAGAGGACCGGTGTCCTCCTAAGTTCGATCAAATCGGTTCCTCCCGAGTCGAAAAATTGTATAGGTTCGTATTTATCAGTCTGCATTTACTGTTGATTTATTTGGTTCTATAGTTTCCCAAATACAACATAGTTTCTTACTCTAAACCACGAAGCAAAACACGAGCCAAAAATTTTGATCGGTTGTTTAGTCGTAAACTTTTGAATACAGCTAGAGTTGGTCAAATTTTTCAGCTCGTGTTTTTTTGTGGTTGAGAGTAAGAGACCAACTATGAAAAGTTGGTATTTGTGCTGTATTTGAGAAAACCGCGGATAGAGAACCAAACAAATCAAAAATGAAAACACAAAATACAGACAAACAAAAATATTAAAAAACAAAATACTACATCCTGAACTTCCGATATAAATCTGCAAAATTGATAGCACGCGTTCCTCACTCGGGCTCCATCCGAAGGAATAAAAATGGCCAATTTTATGACCGCGCAGGTTCAGCGGAGAGCGAGGACGAAGCGACGGGTGCCCCGCTGACGGCTGGCAACGGCTCGGGCTCGGAGTGCCAGGACGCCTCGGACGTCCCCGCGGGTTGCTCGCCGGAGGGCAAGAGCCTCCCCCGTGGGCCCTCCAGCTCCGGCGGGGCTGGCAACAAAGCCCGCCGTCGACGGACGGCCTTCACCTCGGAACAACTGCTCGAGCTGGAGCGGGAGTTCCACGCGAAGAAGTACCTCAGCCTCACGGAGAGGTCGCACATCGCCCACGCGCTCAAGCTCTCGGAGGTCCAGGTGAAGATCTGGTTCCAGAATCGTCGAGCCAAGTGGAAGCGCGTGAAGGCCGGACTGAGCGGGAACGGGAGTTCCGGGGCCGGCGGGGTTGTCACCGGGGGTTCCCTGCCGACCCAGAGAAGCCACCAGGGCGGCCCCCAGCAGCCCTCGAACGGCACGAGGATCGTCGTGCCCATCCCCGTGCACGTGAGCCGTCTGGCCGTGAGGTCTCACCACCACCACCTGGAGAAGTGCGCGAGGATCGGCATCGGAGGCTCCGGACCCGGCGGACTGCGCGCCTTCACCGTGCCCACTCATCGGGCCGGCCTCGGCTCGTCGAGGTAGTCGGGCGAGTCGCGAGCCTCACCCCCATGTGCCAAACAGTGACCGAGTGCAATTACACCGAACGAACGGACGATCCTAGTTTATCGAGATTCGTTGCTTGTAAATAAATACCTTTTTTTTCGTAATGTTAGATAAAAAAACCATACACGTTTACCATTGTAAGACACGTCTACGTACTTATAGAAATAATTCACGGAGCTGACTATGTTACGTCTTGTAGGTCGATCGATCGTGTGATTATCGCAGCTGTGTAAAATGCTGCTTCGTAGAGGAATATGATGCCGTACTCGTCGCGCTATACATACGCTTCCGCGTGTATATATAAATGCATACATATGTAGAGCTATAAGTGGAGGACGAAGACGGGAGAGAGAGAGAGAGAGAGTCAGAGGAGAGCAATAAATCCGAGTATCCTAGAGCGGAAATTTTTGTCTTGTGTTGATTTCGCGAGTACACCTATGGTTCCCTGTTTTGACACGGCCCTCTAGGTATTCTCCCACGGGAGCGTACCTAGGGAGAGCCTGACTTTTGTATTGGGCGTAAAAAGGCGAATCGCGAGGGGCACGGTGACGGTGGGCGTGAGAGGCCATATGCCGCGCAACGAACCAACTGAGCACATTCTCGCAATCAGTTTAATACGCGCACGATTATACCCCCCGCGCACTATCTATGCGCTTGAAACGAATTAAGAATAATTATTGGGATTTCGTCAGAATTATCCTAACGTGGAGGGGTCTCCCCACTAGAGAGCAAAATTTTCCTATTTATTTGAAGAAATTCTATTCTCGGTATACACGAAGAGAAAATTGAAGTAAAAATTATTATGTAATGTAATAATGTTATAAAATAGCATCATAATGCAATCAGATTTTCATTTTTGTCAATATTATAATATTTTATCTCAAAATTTACATTTTAACGATAATATACATAATAAATTTTGAAATAAAACATAATATTGACGAAAAGTCTGATCCTACATTACTATGTTATCATAGTAATTTTTACTTTCTCTTTCCTGTATGAATAATATTTAATAAATGGAAATCGTTTAACAGGATAAAGTACATATTCAGTGAGAACAATGCTCATAGAATATTTCATCTTCAAATCAAAACGTTATTATTTCTACTCAACGGTAATTTTAACCGAAAAATGTTCTCCTTGTACAAGGCATAGAAGGACATTAACCGTTGCGTCATGGGCGAGCAATTTGTCGCAGAAGGAGTCGCGATCTCGACGAAGACTTCGCTCGGCTCGTTCGCATTGTGAGAGTCAGTTGCCGTAAAATGGGCTGTACGAGAGAAGAGAGAGAGAGAGAGAGAGAGAGAGGGGGCTTGTATATAGTGTACACAATAGCGAGCCGGAGTGCATTACGGTTAATCCACGGAAGGACCAGGGTCGTTTAGTCGACGATCTCGGCAGTTACCGCTTCGCGAAGGATAAATCATTTCCCGATTCCGCCACGCCCACCCGAGCAAACGACGACGGGGTGATACCTACCCCTCGTACACGTGAGCATAACGTACGACGTGAGCTTCTCGTCTGTCCATACTTTGCGCGGGTATAAACTAATGTGCGAACCGAGCACACGCTCGATCGGAAGGATTTTTTTTCTACCCCCTGGGAATATTTTGTTGCACAAATTTTGTCTCCGGTCCTTCCCTGCCTTCTCTCGGGAGCTCTCGGTAGTCCGAACTCGAAGTTTTTCGTGAGACACCAATAACTTTATTAATAAATAACTCGTACAAATTTATGTCGTCTGGTAAATGAAATACTTATCAAACAAAAATCGAGTACGTTAAACAAATTTTTATTTTCATTGCTAAAACCCGAAATAAAGAGTAATGAAAGTACCGAGATCGTAAAAAAACTCGCTCGGGTCCTGATTTATTCATCGAGAAATTCGGTCGAGCTCCGTGTCAAATTCGCAGTGCACACAAACTCGTGGGTACTCATTATTCCGCTCGGTTTTTTCTCCTCCCCCTCTCCTCGCGAACACCGCAAACAGTTGATAATAGTTTTGAATGTAAACGAGATCGCGGATTCTCAGGGAGCGATCAATTCCCATCCGAGCGACGAAGGAGAGGGGAAGGAACTTCAGGTCACAGGTGTTTTAAATCGGACGGTATATACCGTCTATTTCTGTCGTCCATTGCGAGCCACGGGTTAACGTATTAATCCGATTCCCCCGCCGCGTAATTTCATTCACCGCAATTTATTCGGATTCTAGAAGCGAAAAAAACCGATTCGCGTTACGATCGAAGCTCGTTTCGTCAGATTTCTCCGATAACGAGGTATACATATATTCGCTCCTCGTCGCGATTCGCGAGACTCGATTAGCCGGAATCGAGCGTTCTATATAGGCGCACGTGACCGTAATGGACTCATTGATCCCGCGGAGAGCGCGAATGCACGATTTGTCATCGCGCCGGAAGCTGAGGTTCCATTCTGGTAATAAGGTACCGTCGAGCCTTATGAATCGACGATTCACCGTTCGTGCATCGATTAGCGCGTCTCGAACGTCCGCTAGACTATTCATTCGAGATCGGGCGAGCTCGATGTGCGGGAATTCATTCAAAAATAAACGCGCGCTCGCTCCGTGGTTAGTTTTTCATCCACTGGCCGATTAATACGAGATGACGCGAGACTAGGGAAATTTTCGTGTTGACGTTCACTTATTCACGCCTTGCGGGATAATTGAGACGCGCGGTGCAAAAATCCCGAGTCGAAATTTAAAGCTTGTTTTTCGTTTTTAACGTCTTATTTAACAAGAATAATTGTCTTGATTTCGACTTCTAAGTCTTACTTAGTACCCAAAACTGTACTTAAAAGTCGAATTCAAGACAAAATAAGATAAATAAGATAGAATTAAATCGTGAAGACTTTCTGTTAAGATTAAAAAGTAGAATATAAGTCTAAAATTGTCGGCAAACCAGCGACATAAAAGAAAAACACGTTAGAAAAGTCCTAATCAAGTTTTAAATTTCGACTCGGGATGCGAGCTCTGGGAAATGAAAAACGGAAATTCGGATTTATTTACAATATTCTGGGATGAAACTTTGAGCGGGAGGTGAGCGTGAATAAAGGATGCCTACAGAATATTTTGTTTTTAGATTCCTCGGAGTAATAATCTTTTGATAATGCTTTATAGCCCAACAGCTTAACATCCTAACATGAACGCGAATCGTAGAACAGGAAAGAACGCTTACAGAATATTTTGTTTCCAGCTACTCATACGAACAGTGAGTTGATTCTCGAAACTCTGTTCTCGTGTTAATAACACATTAATGTGAATCATAAAACAGCAAAAGGTCTAACAGCATTACAGCCTAACGCCCTAACATGAATGCGATTCGTAGAACAGTAGAATATTTTGTTTCCAGCAAGTATTCATACGATCATTGACTCGATTCTCGAAACTCTGTTCTCGTTGTAATAACACATAAACGTGAATTATGGAACAGCAAAAGGATAAAGAGAGATCGCGAGCGAGGAAAGTTCGACGAGATCTCTGGTAGGAGCAGGAGGGTGAACAAGGGTGTCGCTCTCTATCTCGATTCGTCGCGCTCACTCGAATCGAATCTCCCGTTTATTCTGTTTGCGCACTCGAATCGTCACGACTGTGGGAAATGTAGGACAGGACGCTCGTTTCGCATTAAATACCTCGTGTCAGACACACCGTGTCACTTACACAAGAGGCGAAATTTTCAACTGGGAAAATTGGAGGAAAAATCTGGAGGAAGCCAGAGAGCAAGTGAGAGAGTGAGAGAGAGAGAGAGAGAGAGAGAGAGAGAGAGAGAGAGTGAGAGAGTGTAATTGCCATAGTGGGCGGATCGCCGCGAGGTTTCGCGTGGCGATGGGCGTGGTCCGTTGATTACACCGCGTTGATACCGATATCAGGGCTCTGGCAGCGACGAACCAACCGCGCGAAGCTCTCCCTAATTTCAGCCGCGCGCTAAACGGCTCACCCCTCCTCCCCCTCCTCCCCGTCTCGGGCAACGAACGAGCGAGTCGCGAAAATCATCCTCTTTCTCTCGCCCCGACGCGAAAATGGTCCAGCGAGAATTTCGGGATATTTGCACAATAGCAATTAATTTTTATTTTCGAGAAGTGGGTGGTTCAGAAATGGGGGTCGTTGAAATTTCGCGAGTTTAGAAAATATCAGTCTTCGGTGCTTTTCGAACAAAAACAGATTGGCTATAATAAGAATCATTCGAAATTTAAGAAAATTTTGCGAGTGACATGCTATTTGACGAAGTTACAAGTTTGATATTAATTTGATTTAAAAATCAAATTGAAAATAAACTTTGATCGACAAAACACCACTCTGTAGGTGTGATCGAAAAATATAAAAATTAATTCGGCAAACGTTTCCTCGAATTGATTGTACCAAATTTTCAAAGCGTTAGTTTCGAAATAAACACTTAGTTGGTCGAGTAAAATTTGTTACACGTTGGAATCTCGATAAAGGAAGGTAAAAATGGTCTTGACTTTTGAGAAAATTGGGATTAAAGTCCGATCTAAGTGGGATGAAAATGTTTGGTGGTTTCGGAACGATACGACGATAACCGGGCCGGACGAACTCGACCCCTCCTCTTCCTGGTAACCCCCGAAGAAAGAGCTCCGCGACCGCAACGACCCAACCGTTCGACCCCCCCGTCCTCGATTATATCGCCTTATTGCGAAAATCGACAGAGTTTTTCCACGTAAATATTCCCATCGCTCTCGCTCGCTCTCCAAGGGGGTTGATAAAGCAAAAATATCCACGACTGGAATTGGAAGCGGTGAAAATTCAATGGAAGCGAACGCAGCGGGGATGACGTAATTGAATTATCGACATCGACGTTTCGATTAATCAGGAACCGGCGGAGTGCTCGCTCTCGTCCCGCGAAGAGACCGATTAAAGCGTGATAACGGATTGTTTATTCCGGTGGTGTGAGCTCGAGAATGAACGGAGAGGGGCAAAAAATCGCGACATTATGCAACCGTTCATTCGGATCGGGGCTCGATTCAACTCGACGGTAAAATCGATCGCGCTCTCAGACTTCATTGAGGGAGTTCGCGAAACGAAGCTTGACGAAAATCGAGAAAGAGAGAGAGAGAGAGAGAGAGAGAAATTGGGCCCGCGTGGTGGTTGTGGTCGTGGCGATGCTATTCCCGGTCCACGCCCCGCTGACTGGACTGTTTTTTATTGCCCCCGCGGCCGAACGCACCCTCCCGACGCTCGCTGGGACAATCAGACGTCCGAAGACGGAGGGGTCGGCCGCGAGAGCACGAGAGATGGAAAATGGAAAATTTCTCGCTTCGCAGTCCGCAAGACGGGAAAAATGCCACCGGCTAGATCGTCCCGAGTCAGCGATATCGCACGCTAAATCTAAATTCGTATAACTCCTCCGTTAAGTTCTCGCCGACTTAATCGGAAAGAAACACTGCGCGGAGGGAAAAAAATAATATTCATCGTGTGACATATAGTAATCTTTACTACGTTACATAGTAACAATAATTTTTAACCAAAAAGAGTCATTTGACAAAATAAATTCCACTGTGTAAATGGTAACGATTGCTATCTTACATTATTTTATTTTTCGTTCAGAATGAAAAAAAAATTTGTCTGGATCCAATGTTCTGTTACTAAGGAACATAATAAATATTATCATGAAAATTGTAATAATTACTATTTCACATAATATCATTTACGAGTTTTGTAAAATATGAGATTGGTTACTATACATGAAATGGTAAATATTACTAATTTTTGCTCTCCGTGTAACTCTCGGTGAGTCAGAAAATTAACGACGATAAGACCAAAATTACCAACGAAGTCTATCGAATGAGCTATTCATTCGATTTTTTTTGGAAATTAATAATAAATGTGTTATTTCTAATCGAGGAATTAGTTTTCACTTATTAATCAGGGAGAGAAACGATTGGCGATGTTCTTACCGATTCAGGATAGTCGAACGATCATTAATAATCACTCAGTTTAACACTTCAATTTAAACCGATTCGATTTTAGAAAATATATTTATACGATATATATTATTTACAGTGTAATGAATGTACATATATATTACTATTTTTAATTTATATACTCGCGAGAGAAAGTGGATTGGCGAAATCTTCCCGCTCGCCTATCGCGAAGGCGCGAGCTGGCCAGCTGAAAATATAATTGAAAGAAATTGAGACGAGAGAGCGATCGGCTCAGCGATGAGATTTGCTTTCGAAGCTTGCTATCGAGTGGGCGTGTAACGCTCGGATCTCGAAAGAGCGCGGTTTTGTTCTTTTACCGCGTTATCGAATCTCCAATCCCCCCTTCGTAAACGAGCTTCAATGACCGAGCGAATATTCCCGAGGACAGAGCGAATGACAGCGAGGAATATCGAAAGACGAGTTTCATCGCGGCTGCAATTGCACAACAAAAGTTTTCAATAAAAAGTTCAAATTTTCTACATTTTGGGTTTAAAATTAAACATTTTTAGAAATTCACCTTCTGCTATTCAAGAATAACTGAAAGATTCGAAATTGAATTATTTTCGAAGCACCTTTAACTCGAATTTAAATTATTCAAACGGTTTAATAATAATTTCTATTATTCAACCTCACCTGTAACCGGAAAGCGCTATTCCGGAAATTAGTAAAATTTAACGAGGTGTTCGTTCGATCCCGCAACAGCCTCGATCGCTAAACTCTCGAGAAGAAAGAAAAACTCCGAGGCGAGATTCGATCGAGCGCTACGTAGTCTGCATGTTTAATTTCCGATTGTATAGCGCATCCGAAATCTTTGCTATCGAGATGGAATCGCGACGAAACGCTTGGCCGTTCGCGGTGACGAAACAAACGAAGCCCGACGTGCCGCCGGGAGGCCAGCCGTTGAGATTACAAAACGTTGGGGTGAGGAGTGTCGAGGGGTGGAAGAAAATCAAATTATCGTCTCGTTTATTATTCATGCGCGCATGAGTCGAGTGCAGGAGATGCTCAATTTGCGCGCTCGTGATCGCGCGGAAAGAAAGCCCTCTTTTTGTCTCCCCTACGTTCAACGTCGGGGCGATCTAATGGCACGTTACTAAGTATAATACAACTACGACTTGTTGTGATTACTCCTCGATAGAATAGAAAATTGCCGGCGTGGGACGAGAGATTCCCGCTAAGCCAGTTTTAATTAAAGAGATCTCGCGGTGCGGGATATTTTAATGAACTATTTTCGTACCGCAGCCTGTCCAAAATGCAATTATTCGATAACGAATTTTTCATCTATTCTATCTCTAATTTTATGATCGTTTTATTATCCGAATGAATAATTGTCGAGATTTATCCGCTGTTTAAAATTGAAATTGCGAATTTTTAATCTCTCTCTCGCTCGAGGAAGATATCGGTTTTGCTCGATTATGTTTTTTAGCTAACGCGTATTTTTTCCTTCTGGTCAAAAACCAGACGTTCAAATTGTCTGGCTAATCGATTTCGATGGGTACTTGCTTTTCTCCGAACGGCAGAATGCGTTAAGATGGGTGTGACTGAGAGACCCGCGATCATATCGCGCCCGTTTTGTTGAAATAATCAGACAAGATTCGTGCTCCATTAGGTACCTTTTTGTGTCGGCATCTCGCCAGCCAATATGTATGATAATTTCTACATGGGTCGACATACATTTCTGCCTAACGATATACGTATTAGATGTTCGTAAATAAAACCACGACACGCGAATGATTTGTGAGCTGGTTCCCCTTAATTGTGCTGAAAAATTGTTCGAACACAAGTGAAGTTGTATCGTAAACAAAGTGGATAAAAAAAAACAAGAAATAAAAGAATACGAATTTCAACTTTAACTGATTTATTATAATCGCATTTCGACATAAAGCAACATATTTTATTGACATTCGACACATTCAGTGTATATAGTGGGATAAGCGTATAACAATAAACAAATAGATACCGCGCGTGTTATTTTACAGCTCTTAATTATACATACGAGAATATATATTCGAAACGATAAAGTGATCGATCGTGCGACACGGATCAAATGGCAAACTTTGTCCTGCAAAATTTTACAACACGGATCATCTACTCGATAATGGAATTCTAATCTGAAAACATACACATGTATTAAAACTTGTTACATACTCAAGTAACAGTAATGTATAAAAGTCATAAAACTTTCTTTCGATCAATTTTTTTTTTTTCATATAAATTATTCTCAATTTTATACTATGGCCGTATAAGTCAAAATAGACGACGATACAACACATGTACTTATTATTTTATATACAGTTAGGCATACTTTATCGATAAACATTTAGAATACTTTTAAAAACGAAAAGTTTGGTAATTTTACTTTCTTTCTTTGTTTGTTCAAAAATATTATTGTAATGATTTAAAGAAAAATGGTTGTGAATCTGTTTTTTTTCTCTTACATTCTATACGCGTGTTTGAAACAAGAATGATGCACAACCAATCGCGAACACGCCTGCGTGACACGAATAATACTTCGAAATGCTGTGTTAGGAAACTTTGAGAACTTTGTCTCTTCTACTTTATTCTTCTGAACTCTCTCTTTTCTCTGACAGATATAATTCACATATAGTTTCAGTACTTCATCAAAGATGTCGATAATTAATGTTATTTAATAAATGATTTTGTTTTTGTTTAATAAAAACAATAAATATAATAAAAATTATATTTCTTTGGTGTTGATTGCCATTGTCGATGAAACTCGTGGAAGTAGGCAATTTTATCTTCCAAATATTACAATGTTTCATTGTCGCATTTTCAATAATGAGTTTCCTATTATACTCGTATAGTGCATTTCGTTAGCTTTGTACAGAACAATAACAATAATAAACTGTACTACTTTTGAAATTTATCTGAACCATACATATACACTCACATATACACTCGTAAACATACGTTATTTTTAATTTTCTATATTATGCATATAAAATAAAATTACTAAAATGAAATTTCAAAGGAACTTGTAGCGATACTACGCGTTTGTAAAAGGATCGGCATTAAACAAAGAGGCGTCATTGTATCATATAGTTTTCCCGATTCTGACAGATAGTCTTATATACAATTCGCTATTGGTTTCGTTTGACATATAATAAGTAATATATACAATTGAATAGAGGTAATAATTATTAGTTTCGATATCTGCCTTACTGGGGTTTTATTATTCCCGAATAACTATTCGTTAATGCAATTTCTGATCATCGAAATCAGTTGCTGTAACTATCCTGCGACGAGTTCGTAATTATTTGGATTCGATACTTTCCAAAACTACAAGCACAATGATTCTAAAAGCATATTATATTCATTCAATAGATTAAATATTATTAAACGTTAAATCGAGTTTCTGAACCATCGGCCAACATGAGAGTAACAGTTCGGTTGTTGATCCAAATTAGTCGTGCCAAACGCATGGGATTCAATCTAGAAACGTCGTTGATTGGTGCTGTGCTGTACGATTTGACGCATCGTGTCTGCGAATTGCCCAAACCAAACATACCGCTGCTTGTTTGCTGAGAAGAAAAAATATAATTTTTAAAATTCACAATCAAGAGTTATAATTGACGCCGATAACTTACCTGCCAGAAGCATAATTTGTTTTCAGAGCAGGAATAACTGACTAAAAATTTGCCTTCTGGGGAGAAAGCCAAGGCTGTCACAGGCGCTTGATGTGCATTTACTGTTTGACATTTAACATTTCCTCGCAGTTCGTACAAAGCGAGTTGACCATTTCGACCGCCTACTGCTATTCTTCTTGTTGCTGGACAATGACTTACCTAATTTTTAAAATAAATATATCATGTTCGTATCACACACATAAAAAGAATTCAATTAGAAATTTGTCATAAAAATATTTTTTTTTACCTGATTAAATCGACAAACCGCTGGGAAAACTTCATTGAGCGATTTGGTTTTGAGGTGCCCTGGGTCTAGACAATGCAGAATAATATCCATGACCTCAACCAACAAATCGCTCATCTCGCTCTGCATTTTGTCGATCAATTGTTCAACGATTCTTAGAATTTCCGGTTTCGCTCTAGCCAGAACGCTCGCTCCCAAGTTGACGTTGAGGGTTTGTGCGTTTTGTTGCAGCGTGTTGTACCTGGCGACCTCCCGGGCCATCGTGGTGATGAACGCCGCGGGTCTTGCCGTAGCGATCAACGTTAACGCATGACGCGCTGTACGACAAGTATCGGCTTGAGGAGTTAAAGGTAGGCCGTAGGTCATGCTCGGTACCAGTTTGTCCGCGTCGCAACACATCTCCAAGAGACCAAGCAGAACTTTCGAAACGTCCAAGTAAGGTTCCCAAACTGTGAATCCTCGACCGATCAAATCGATCGCGGCTCGGCGAAGAGGCGTGTGAAGAGGAAGTTTGGGAGAGTGAGGAGCGTGCAGCAGATGAGTTAGAGCCATGCTGGTGTGTCTAGCCAGGTTGTTGTTTCCAATCCCGAAGCCTTCGACGATCGAGCTCTTCCTCCTCTGCTCGCTGTCTCGCCTCTGATTCGTTGTCGTGACATCCTGTCCAAATTCCGCTCCTATAACTCCTAACAGAACAACAGCTGTTGTTTGTTTCCTCTTCAGTTCGGCGACGCTGGACGGCTTCCTCGCCAAACCTGCCTCGGTCAGAGACGTAAGTTCCTCCTCGTCGTCGTCTTCTTCGGGTGGCGGCTCCACGATCGGCGCCGGACTTCCAGGAATCGGTGGACTATGATTTTGCGCTTGCGGAGCGATCGGTTCTTGCGTGCTATACATGGGAAGATATTCGGACCAACTATCGACCAGTGCTTTCCTTCCTTTGGGACCCATCCTGCCTAATTCGGCGAGTAGAAGAGCTTGCGCAGCTTCTCGGATCTGTTAATTGGTAAATTAATTATTATTATGGAATATTCAATTAATTGATTAATTTCATATATGTATTTAACGTAAAACTGTATAGACTATTTTTATTACAGCTAAGTAGATTATAAAAGAAGCTCACCTCCAAACATTGATGCTGCCATCGGCGAGCCATCATTTCAACTTGAGGCCGTTTAAAACTTTTAACACCGCCCTGCAGTGCGACTTTATCGGGTAATAAAACGCAGTGTAACGTCGCTAGTAACGACCAGCCTTGTTTTATTTGCGCTTGTTGTACTGTGTATATTTCCTCGCTCTCCTCTTCCGCTTTATTCCAGTTGACAGCGGCCCTGTTAGCAGACCTGAGACGATAAAGTTATAACTGAATTCCCATTTTTATCTTGCCTATAATAACGCATTACCTGTGCATTTTACGATTGCGTTCTTGTTCAGGTACAAATGTTGCGTTGTTCATCGACATTAAAGTATTGGATAGAGCTACTACAGCTAACAAATGATTGCTCGTGAGAGTCGTTGAGAGTTCCCAGTGAGCCCGGGCTGTGAAAGCTCGGGTTAAACGTTCCTGTCTGACTAATTCCACCGGAAGACGCTGTTCCAGTTGCGTTGCTGGTTCAGCGACAGGTTCCAATTGCGTTTGCCACGTTGGTAGTAGGAACGACATGAATCCTGACGAGAAAATATTATCAATTAACCATAATCATTTTTATATTTTGTATTTTAATATATCTAATTTATTTACCTGCTTTCGACAAAACTCCAAACGACACCGGCACCATCGGCCTCAATAATCCCAATTTACCCTCACAGACTCTATCGAGATCTGGATCCATACCCCATGCGTGTAGCAAACTCAACAATAGTTGCGCTACTTCCATCGTGGCGTTCGGTTCGCTAAATGTTCCGTTTCGTTTGAGACTATTCTTCGTATCGGAATTATTCCAATTTTCACCTGAAATATATTATAATAGATTAAAAATATATAAATAATATAATCGAAAAACTACCGTGTTTCTTCATGTAAAGTTCGTTTTCTATGATACAAACATGTTTCATTCCTTAAAAAAAAATATGAACATAATCTTGAGTAATTCTAAAAAGAAATTATAAATTGTGCAGCAATGAATGGTTTTCTATGAATCACACAAAACACCTGTAATAATTGTTTAAAATACATGTAGCATAATGAAAGCACGAGCGAAATTATATGCACTCATATCAATGATTAATTCCGGTGACACGTCATCGATGAAGAATCATTAAAATAAAATACATAGGTGCATTATTGTCTAAAAGCAAAATAATCATAAATAATAGAGCGGTCTGCATCTGGAACTGCGTGCAATGTCTGCAATTGACAAATAAGCAAAATTTAATAAGAGCGTGAACAAATAATATTGTGATGTTATCATATTTTCCACGCACTAAATAAATTATAGAATGAATTTTCACGGCTTGATCGAAAAAAATATATAAATAAAAGTATGAACCAAATGAACGTCATGCTTTGAAATTGTAACAAAACAGGAATAAAGTGTCGTTTTGCTAATCGAATTAATCGTCTAACCTTTGCCGTCAAGTGTAGACGGCTTAAGACCAACGCTTTCCGCTTTGGCCTGTAATTTAGTCTGTACATTTTCAGCCCCTTCCTTCATTTTCGCCAATATACCTACAGATAGAAATCATCTTCATAAACGGAAAATTCTAAACGATGTCGATATCATAATCAGAATGTCTAAAGACGATACCGTGTCGATCCTTCTCTTTTAAAATTCGTTCGACGTCACCAGCTTTATCCTTGACTCGACCGAAGAAATCTAGAAATTTGTATAAATATTCCAAGAAATGAGGTTTCACGTATGGTATGATATATTACGCCCCAATAAATGCCATGTCGTGATGAATATTGGAAATTATGAGGTATCAATTCAAAATTTTACCTGCTATTTTTTTATGAGCATCGGGGCTAGCAGATTGAGTGAGGGCTGCGACTTTTTGGTATTCAGAGGCGGAAATCAAACCTTGAGCTTCGAGAGATCCAGGTGACATTGCGCCGTATTCATCGCTTAGCAATTGCACTGGGACGATGCAAGACGAGATAATAAACCGTATACCAAAACCCAAAATTATCGATAACTATTAATTTTGAGGTACGTTCGTCGATATTCACCTATTAATGCTTCTATATCGAAGAAGAGAATGTGACTTTCCGGATCCTTCGGATTGCTCCTAAAACCTTGAATCATCAGTGGCGATCCTTTCGCTTTTATTTGATTGCCATGATCGGTGCCATGTCCTCCGTGTAATTGCTGTAACTGATGTAGGCCTCTCTGTGTGGCGTGTCTAATAGCTGAGAGATTTCGATGCCTCAAGCCTCTGAAAAACAAAAGCAAAAATTAAATTGGATTTGCTGAGTTATTAAAATAAATGCAAATTCAAATACAGTAAGTGACTCTGCTATTTGACAGAAAATCAAGCAGAGTTTTCTGTAATTGAAATAAATATGAATTTAGAGTTCCAAATTAACACCTGAAGAAATGAACGGCAGGATTGGCGAGGCCTAATTCTCCTGCACTCGCTGATCCTCCAGCTGCAGCGATCGAATTCTCATCGCAGGCGTAAAGTACTTCTTCTGCGATAATGCCGTGTAAAACACGATCCAAATGTCCAGTTTCCATCTGCCAGACGTAAACGGCGCCATCGGAGCATCCGACCACCATGAAATCGTCGAAAGGCCTCCACTTTATCGTCACCACTGGGAAGAGATGACGAGACGCGAGGACGACGCATTTCCTCTCGGCCAATGATAGCAGTGTCACGCTGTGATCAGATGCTACACTGCAAACGCATTTTTGTATCCTTGGCTAAAAATTGAACAAATCCAGAACGTTATTTCGAGTGAATTTCATAAGATTTCCTGAAAAGATCGGTCAAAACTTACACTGCAGTTGTCCGGCGGCACCATAAGCTGCGTAATTTCACCGGCGTGTACGCAGAATCTGTGAATCAGAGTACCAGCATAGAGATCCCATAAACAAACAGCGAAATCTACCGAACCGGAGACCAAATGAGCCCGATCGTATCTCGAAGCAGCTCCGTGAGGATACAGCAAACAATTCACCCGTCCGGAATGCCCCAAGAGGACTTGATGGGGTGGCCAATCTGAAGTTGTAAAAATTTTAAAATAAATAATTGAATTTCACATTTTCCTGATTTACTCTAGTTGTAAAAAATTCTTTATACCATCGTATTGTTGATGATTTCCGTGTAACAATTGCAACATGACAGTTTGCGTAGCAGGTACTATTATAATGCTACCGTCCTCGCGACCAACGACAAGACGACTCTGTTGTGGCAGATATATGCACGCTGTCAATTTAATGCCCTGGCCATCACCGGTGTCCAATTGATCTAATATTCCAACAGGTGGGGGTTTCATCGCAGCCCATGCCTCGGTCAAGCTCGTTTTCACGATCGGAGTTACCATCGGCGTTGCTGAATTATCGTTTTGTTTAATTTGTGCCAATTGCTGAGGAGTCGCTTCAGGTACAGACCACAATAAAACAACACCATCGCTGTCACCACATAATAAATATTTCAGAACTTTATTCTGACGTTGAACGCTGACTAAGCGCATCGCTGGTGGGCATGATAAAAACTGTAAAGAATTGAATAAAATTAATTTCATTGCTATTTTAAATGTAATAATTTGATAATAAAAATTGGCATACCTTATCTTCCTCACTGACAAGAGTACAGTACAAGTAGGGTTGATCACTTTCAGCCGCCGCAGCATGGAAATTTTTGTTGTCCGCAACACAGCTATGTGTTTGTAAAATGTATCCAGTAAGTTCAAAGTTGTTACAATATTTCAACATTTATATTAGCTCATAAAACAGTAGCGAAATTAATCAAATTACAGCGTAAGAAATGCAAAAGGCAAAGGTAATCCTGGCACTTAAACTAAATTACATTGCTTCGTAGCATATGAAACTACAGGCATTCCTAAATTCAAATAGATTAGCTGAATTTTTCTGAAAAAGCTCTTCTTTCATGAGTTAAATCCGTTTCTTAAATAGTTGAAAAATTCACAATGTCCCTTAACCATTTATTGAATATCAACGATGCATGCGAAGCAGTTCAAAGCTATTATAACATAATAACGTGAATTATGAGAAGGTAATTATTTTCCTTATCCGACTGCTTTTTTCGATTAATTGAAATATATGTTGCAGCATGTTATTAATTATAGATGATTAAGTCAACCTGTAATTTTCAGGAATACCGTTGCTTGGTGCATGAAATATAAATTATAAGTGTAAAATATTTACCGAATACAACAAACCAATTGAATAAATGGAAATAATTGTTTCGATAACTATATATAATTAAATTATTGTGAATATAACACATTCATCGATAATTTGATCTATCGCATTCTCCGGCATAGATAATAAAAAAAATAATAAGCCAAATGATCGACTATGAATAAAGATAATAAATGAAGGAAGAGTGAGAAAAAAACAAGGAGCTGAGATAGATCTCGCATAGGACAATTAACGTAGATGTAAGTGATGTTTCCGGGTTACCTGCTGAGAGCCTTGCCCTTCAGCTTGCTAGAAGAACATCAGATCCCCCAGAGAGCAGTAGAAGTGTATTGTGTAGGAAAGGCGCATCAATGTGAAACAGATCAACGCGTTGTTAATTTGTAAATTCTACAGATATCCATCTGTGTATGTCAATATTGGGAATTATGTGTTTATGTGTATTTTAATATTAACAAAGTCATGTAAATGATCGATTCTTCATGGCAATGATAGATACTGTTGATAATGAACCTATCACTCATAAAATTTTTATTATGAAATATACTGCTAATGATTCAAATTAATATATAGAAATGAAATATCTAGTGGGTGCATAGCCAGCATGTGCTTCTACAGAGCAGCGGTTCATTGACATTCAAAAATCAAAATTGAAAGATTGGCACATTTTCATAAAAATGCTGCAAACTATATTTCCTGCATTATAATGCTCGATATGTGCGTTATATTTCGAATAAATTTTTCAAATAAGATTAAATTTCGCCATTGACTGCATATTATTATTTTGTCAGTTTTAGACTAACTATTTTCACAAGTTTTTAGTATTGTATCAAGAACATTAGTAAACATTATCATGCCATAAAAACCATCTTTTCATAAACTCTTCTAATATCAGCAGATAATTGAATGATTAGGTAATTTAGGAATGGCAATAATTTTTAATATTCATACTTATATATAACACTACCTGTCAGGTTGTGGTAGGATCCTAAAAGGGATAAAGGGATAAATCGATCAATAATTATTATTGGACACATACGTTACTCGAATTAAGAATTTGGCAATTGCAAAGAAAATAAATTGTATATAAAATATATCTATAATTTATAGTATAATTGAAGAGTGTACCAATTCAAATACCATAAACCATATCCAAAATTTTGTAAGTTCCAATTGTTATGATAAATTATAAAACTCAGGCAGCCATATTAGCGAGTTAGTTTTTGTCAAATACCGATTGAAAAATTTGATTATCGAATGTCCAATTCGAATCACTACTTGAACAAAATTTTGATATTCAACGTACTTAGCTGGTAGTTTATATAAATAGCCACGTCCTTCATCGCTCCAAAGGATTACCCGATCAGCTGCCAAAAAATCACCGGCCATCCAGCGCTCGTCACGAGGTGCCCATACGGAGCACAAAACGGAGAAGTCTCCAGCATCGAAAATCTATGATGAGGATCGGCGATAACAAATTTTGTAGAAAATTGCCATAACATATAATCTACTTACCTGCCAATATTTGGAGCACACAATAAGTACAGTGCGTTGATTGTAGGGACAGCATGTCATAGCGAGCGCATTCAAACATCGTATTTGTTTGCTTTCATGTTCATAAAGTGGTTCGCTGTTGCGATTTTCGTGTCCGAGGAGAGTCCATACTTTGACCGTGCCAGTTGTTGTCAAGGCCAAAACAACATCATCTTCAAATCAATTAAGAATACTGTTGGTCATTAATTAAATAAACAGGGGAAGCAAACAACGCTCAAAGCAGATTCATTTATTCGATTAATCAGTCAATTGTTAGATATTATTATTAAAAATTATATCTTTAAAAAGGTCCGAATGCCATTTATAAAAAATGAAAAATATTAAATCGCGATGAATTTGTATTGTTGCCAACTTACGTACCACCATGGTCGTTATGACCATAGACGAAAATGGATCAAATAAAATTTAATTTTCAACTTTTGTTATTACAGTATTTTCAATTTCGATGATTGATGTCTCGCAAAATATTCATTTTTCAATTATTTTACTTTTGCTACTATTATAATTCAATTTTTTAAATATTTAGTATTATACTTCATTTGATTCATGCGTAGCATTCGGACTTCTTTAATGGCCATCAATTCATCACTGAATGCAATTTTATTATTATTGTCAGTATAGAATCATGCAATCTCAGTACAAGTACGAAAAAATGCAGTAATATCTCCATTGCAATATATATTCAGTTGTAATTAATCCATTATTAGATTAATATTGTAAAATAAAATTCAAAAAATTATCTTGCATGCAAATTATTTTATACATATATTAATTAGTATAAGTATATTCTATACGTACTTACGACAAAGAATTTAATTATTCAGAGAGTTATGATAATAATGAGTTAATGTATGTCAGCAAACGGAATAAACAAAGGGTAGAAAATGAAAGTTAGGGATAGTATTAAGGGCCAAAATAGATTAGATTAACCAAAAAACCATAATGATTTGATTGGAAATGTTAATTGTAGTTTAGTGCTTTTTGCGATAATATGAAAAAAAATTCAGTGACAAGAAATTCATGGAATAAGTTTACACAGCATTGAATACCGGCGAAATAGCACCGGTCTGTGTATCCACTCTCAATAACATGCTGTAACAGTACAATTCTTATTTAAACTTGAACTAACATATATAAATATATATGCAGTTTATAATTCTTATAGTGCCAAAGTATAAATAAAATTCAAATTAGAACAAAATCACGAAATAAAAATATTCTCATCCCCAAAGCTTTGTAGAGTTAATAGCAGACTTTTCAGACCCAAGAAATATGTATCTAAATTTATTCACCCAAAGATTCCAATAAACCCGTGCAAAAGTTTGAATTTTAAATATTTCAGTGTCACAATTCCAAATTTCGTTATTTTCATTAAAAAAAATAATTATAAACTCTATACCTTGCTAAGATTCAATATCAAAAAAATATTGGACATTACATTTTTGCACGGTACAAAGGTAAGGTAATTAGGTCTCAGAATAGGTAAATAATAATGGTAAGAAGCATAGGTGTGATGAAGTGTAACTAACTTGTATGCACGTAGAACCGACCTTTCCGTTTGGCCGGCCTTAATACGTGCAGAGCGCTGATCCAATCTGGATTAACTCGAGAGCTTAGTGTGAATAAAACTTCTAAACTAAATGGATCCATGACTAGCACCTCAGGATAATATCTGAAATATCGCAAAATATCTTAATTATACTGATTTCGAAAGAAGAAAAAATATTTTTTTAATTACCCTGAACAGAAAAGTCTGACATCCTCTCCACCAGCGGAAACATATGGTAACATTTGAGTGTGAATATTATTGAGTTTGACAGTTTCATGACATTTTCCATCAACTAGATCCCAAGTACACATTTCACCACTTTCACTACTGCTGACAATATAGTTTTGTTCCATTACAACACTCGCTCGACTGAGGCACATGATAGGTGCAGTATGTCCCACAAGCAAACATCTTGGTATCATCTGATTATAAATTTATTTTTTTGTTGAATATCAATCTATATATATGAAGTTAAATGATAATTAATAACTTACCTTTAATGTCTCGGGGTCTACTTGCCACAGACATATTTGACCATCGTAACATCCTGTTACTAAAGTTTTCTGATCTCGAGATAAGTATATGCACGAAATGCAATGGGTAGGTGCTACTCGACCCCACAAAACTATTGGAACTACTAAGCTGGTTCCTGCTGTCATTTTTATTTTTTTATCTATAAAAAAAATAGCAAATCAAAGTAAAAATATAATAAATTCAGATGGTCATAATTGACTTCCTAATAGCGATCAAATCCTAAACGATAAATAAAATTGAAAATCTATGACTTAAAATCAAAGATAAAACTTTATAACATAGTGAATGGAATAATAAAATCAAAAATTTAAGTATTTAAGCGTTGTAATACAGGATCAATGCTTATACAGAAACACATAAAAATATAAAGAACATTATAATTATTTCTAAAATACCTTAGAATATTGAGTTGATAGCCTATTAGTTTTTTCGAGGTTTCACGAAGGGGCGTCTGCTACATAATATTTAACTGCTGTCACTGACACTAAAACAAAATTACAATATGTTCATTTTAATAATAATACTTTTCAATGTAGCTTCTTCATATCTTAAAAGATGGATATTTACAATAAATAACAATTATACTCGACACCAGTAGCAAAACCCACTATGCTATGAACGGAACACGAAGAAAATTAGTTACAGTGCTCACGGATTTGCGTCCATTTTGCTGTCGCAAAAGTATGATCAGCTGATCTGTAGCACACACATACTTAATACCTCTGTGTAGGTTATGTATCTATATCAAGCAACCATTTTTCGAACGTACGGCGTACGGTGTATTTAGCAGTTTAATTTGTATTAAAAAAGAAATTCATATTCGTTTTTTTTTACTATTTTACATTTAATAAATATAAGAGAAATAAAAAAAATAGAATGAGATCAAACTAAGTTCGGAAAAAATTTATATTCTTTATGAGGGTAAAATTTGACGATGAGGTAGAAATAAATAAATCAATGTATTAATAATTCATTTATTATGAAAAAATATATATCTTGGAAACAAATATTATTGCAATAAACACTCCATTTTTATCACGTTTTTCATAATCTTTGTCGATTATTACACCTGTAATAATTTTACAAGTTTGAAATATACCTTGTGCACTTGCTTGACAAAAATCGTCGAATAAATAATTTTTATCATATTTACATAACATGGAATCACATTCTTCACTTTGATATAATGTTACAGGACACGGCAATTATTGTACCTGTTCTATTACAATTTTTAGTAAAATTAGTGATAATTTAATTTCATCTTATTAGGGTGTAATGAGACAAAATATGATATGAATTATTGTGATGAAACTGTTAATCTAGAAATATTTTACTACAAAAAAACATTTTTCATATAGTAAATTTACATATTAAAAATTGCAAAAATAATTAACTAATATACACATAATATACTACATTCTTTAATATGTACAATGAAGATATTTATAGAATATATTTGTACTTAATTTTGTTTTAATACAAATACCAACTGCTTGATAAACTAAAAATTTGTACTGAAAATAAATCAATATTGAGAATCGAATGAATATGATACATAAAATGTACATCGGATAATCCAAGCACCATTATTATATCGACCTTTGACCAATAATTATATTGTTATGCAATATAATGTTTCGGTTATTAAAAACTTTAAAAAAAATTTTGTCACCCTGGAATTGAATAAGCATAAAAATGCAATGTAAAATCTAATAAAATATTTTCTTTTTAATCAAAAAAAAATTGAAATGCTAGGATGAAGTATTTAAATAATAGTTCTTATTTTTCTAATTTCGAAATAATTATCCATATTTCATAGTTTTAATACTTCTAATAAAGTAATGTTTTAAATGTATTTTAAAATTCGAATTATTGCAAATATAATGAAATCTATGATTACACTCTATGAAACTTATACTTTGATGAATATAAAATCTATAATTTTTTAAAAATTATATGTACATGAATACATTTTCACGAAAGAAATTATATTAAACTCTATTCGTTATTTGTAATAACCTCCGTTTGCAATTCGGATAAATGTTTTGCGGGCGACTTACGATTTTTCGCGCAATGTGCTGTCCTAATTTGAATGTGGCAAACTGTATTTGTGTTATCGTCATCACTATTATCAATGTGAATTTTTTTGAAATTTGTATTAGAATCAATACAATTTAATGTTTTTCGTTTGAGATAGTTAACATCTTGTTTGACTAGAGCAACCGACGAACGTGTTTTTCTCGGTTGATATTCTGGCGTTGCTTGCATCCGCTCGAGAGCTGTTCTCAATGGTAATAATCCTAATGCAAACGGAATTTCTCCATTAGGCGTATATTCTGAAAAATTCATACCATTTTCCGTAGCTTCTAGCACATCTGACATATCCCCCCATAACGATCGATTAATGCAAGCCACGGTATTCAGTTTGGGTGCGATAACTGGATATGATTCCAGTGGCTCCGAAATTTTTTTCGGATGGTCGAATTTCTTCTTATTGCATGTTTTTGATTTTGATTCAGATTTCTCTTTCGGATTCGTATTGAATCTATTTTTCTTAACAATCAGTCTCGATAACTTCTTTTGTCTCGAATTATTGATATTATGTCTATTGGATTGCATAGTGTTCTCGTCAGGCACCACACAATCGGATTCTTTGTTTTTTCTCCGACTGCGGAGACTAACTTCTGTTTTATTATTTAAGTTACTTTTCTTAAAATGTTTTTTTTCCGTTAATGTACTTGGTGTTGGTTTACAATTTCCCTGTTCTTCGGAATCTTGTTGGTTTAATCTCGTACTTCTTCTTAAAACAGGTTTATCGCAATTTAAAATTTTATTCACGAGCGATAAATTCTGATTCTCAGTTTCTTTTTCAAGTTTATTTAATGTACAATTGTTATCAAGACTGATATTATTATTATTGCTTTTTTCGTCGTATCGAATGAATGTATGTTGATCGCTTAAGGTACATCCTAATATAGATTGAATATTTTCATTACTTAAACTTAAAATATAATCTGCGCTTTCCATATCTAACGTTGTCAGAAGAGTAACTGGTACCTTATTATTGGACGGTTCATCTAGTAAATCTATGCATTCCGTTGATATTGAATTCGATTTTTCTTTACTGGGTGATGTTACATCAATTTCTACTTTACTTGCTGTTTGTCGCTTTTTGTGAGAATAAACTTTAACGCATTTTCCTACTTTATTAGGAACATCAATGCTATTGTTTGAATTCTCTGAAGATTCATTAGAGTTTGGTTGTACATATGGCTGCACAGTCAAAATAGAAGTTTGTTCGTTTTCATTGAAATTTGGAAAATCACAGCACTGTTCATACAACACAGTTTTCGTATTCTTATTCTTACATTGTGAAAAATTTTTCTCAAGAGCAACAATATCAGATTCTTGTTTATCATTTACCCTCACACCAGAATCTCCATATAAAGTATGTTCTACTTCCGATTCCAAGCCATTTTCTATAACCGAGGTTTCTAAATCTTGACTATTTATAGAGTCAATTTCCATTTCAACATCTGAAATTGTATTGAAATATATAAATTTTATAACATTGTTATAATTACGGTAATAATAGTAAATGATATAAACAAGGTAGTGACTTAAATGTAAATAGATTTAGAAAGTTGATAAATTTTACCATGATTAGAATTTCCTTCCATCTCTGATGTTACAGGTACCTCTCCCATGGCTTCGATAACTGATTCCAGATTCTTTACCTTATAGGTTTCATAAAAATTAATAATCATATAAAATATTACATTTTTACAACATGTTATATATATTTACCTTAAAAATATTTGCGGCAGTTAATAAGGAAGGCAAGTGGTCTTGAGAAATTGCGGTTTCTCCACAGTACATAAATTCAACCATTGCTTTCAAAATTTCGAAATTCAAATCTTTTAATATTATAACTGGTTCTTCGCCCAAATCTTGTTCTAGGATTTCCTGTATCATGACAAAAAATACAAATTATTCAACTATATTGATAATTACATTATTTTACAAAATTATATGTTTAACTGGCTTAATTTTTAAAATTTCAAATCAATATAAATGGGTAAGCAGTTTCCTCATTATTTTACAATAACAAAATTAAATTAATTTGTAATGTAAAACATTCAAAACAATTCCTGTATTAAAAAGAAATATAAATTTTCTAATGAATATTAATATTTTTCATAGTCATATTTATGCATTTATCTTCAGCTTGTTTTTTTCAAAGTATGCAATAAAAATATCAAGATATGCTTAATACAGGGGGTTCATTACATCCCTATTTCAATATACATTAGATCTTCAATACCTTTCTACGAAACAGCTGTTCTCCTAAAGCTGTCAAAAGTATGGCCCGCAAACTTCTTTTCTTCAAATATTTGCAAAGAAATAATCAAAATCCGCTATTTAAGGCTTTTTCAATTTACAGAAATTTATATTACCCTGCAAAATTGTTCTACTATAAGTTTTTTTGTCACTAAAGACAAAGAATAACAATTTACTTCAGAATTTTTCTCCTTTAGATCGATAACAACCTTTCATTCTATTGAACGAAAAAGAATATATGAAATGTAGAATATGCTAATTCCTACAACCAAGTAGATTTAAATTTTTCATGCATGTAATATCAAGTAGCTAATATCTCCAATCCTCCTATTGTTGACTACTGTGTGAATATAAATTGAAAATATTACTGTGCTTCTTGACAGACTTATGTTACTAAATTTAGTTTTTAAACAAATATCAAATCTTTACAAGTTAAAAATATAGAACAAATGAAGATAAAGTGATTGACAAATAAATATTGATAGTAAAATTGAAGATTGTAATAAATTGGTCCAAAAGAATGCTACATTTACTGGTAGTGTCTTCTGATCTGTAATTAAAACAAATACATAGAAGATTGTTAACTCCAATATGATTTTTTTGACATTTTTATATAATTATTTATATTGGTAAAAATTATTTTTTCAAATAAATATTATAGGATAATGCCAAAATAAAGTAATAAAACTTACTTATTATTTAAGAACCAAATTATAACAACACCTAAGAACTTTCTTTGTTTCTAAAGTAGAACATTATATATAACTAATCAATACTTATTTGTATAGAAGCTTGCATATTATTGAGCAATCCAATAAATTTTATGAATTGTTACATATCATGAATAATTGTTATATCACTATTTTATAATACAAAGTTCTTAAAATATCACTCTAGAAAAATTATGTAACTATTCATAACTCAAATAACGAATTGTATAAAAAAATTTGGTATAGAAAGAAAGCCAATTTAACATGAATTACAAATTAAAATTAATCTTCAAGATTAATATTTATATGTACCTCAAAATACACACTATTGGAAGCCAGAACCAGCTTATGAACTCGCAATTTCTGTTCTTCACAAATGAGTGTAACATCTACCAGTGTTTGGCGAGCTAAGAGCCCACTGAATCTCTCTGTGATATATCCAGCGTGTCCATTCCATTGTAATACACAAGATTTATTATTCTCCATGACGTACAAAACTGTGCAAAAATAGTTAATTAATTTTCACATTTTGAACCACAGAACTATCAGTTTTATCAAAAAATTCATGAAATTACGTTATAAGATACCCACCGTTAATGTTATGATTATCATGTATAACTGAATCTTTCTATATTTAAATTCAAATTCATTAGATCGCTGTTACGATGTGAATCTTGGTTTTCCTCTATCAAGTTTGGATTGAAAAAACGCACTGAACCGTTTACTCGAGCGTATGTGATAAATTTTAATCAATATACGTGTGCATATTGTGACCATATAATTCTTAATGAAACTCATCAAGCACCACTTGGTTAAACTACTTGGATTAACGATAGTTTTATACAACATTGGCACGCAAACTCAACGAAACCCACTGACATTAGATTTTATGTAAACTCAAACTTAGCCATTTTACCACAAATCACGCAGACTCATAGAGGGACTAAATCAGAGTTTGTCCACCTACTACCTTTATAAAAACATCCGGTTCGTCTTTTACTTCGAGAAGGTATCGCCATCTGTCAATTTTTAAATATAGCAATTAAATCAAGGTTAAAATTTCCAAAACACATACATATAATTGGTATTGATTCCATTATTTATTGATATATCAGTAAAGTAGTTCTTACTCCAGGGAAATCGTGAAAAAATCCTATTTTCTTTTTCTCTACTAGTTATAAATTCGACTAGTTCGACTACCTATATAAAATATAATTGCTCACTCGCTTCATAATTTCAAGATTATGTTTTCGGAAATGTATGTATAATTATGTTACTTCTTATTTCATTCATATTTTAATTTGACTATCGGAAATGTAAAAAAAGTTGCAGCAAATATTGATGTTTTATGTAACTTGATTTATAAAATTGAGATTTAATCAATCGACTTTCACAAAAATAACATTATGAAATCGCATTGAAACATGAAAAATTAACTTCTCTAAGTTGAAAATAGAACAGATGCTTTTACGTTGATCGAGAATATTCACAAAGAAAAATAAGATTTAAAAGTAATCTGGAGTTTCAAACTAACAGAAGAAACGTTATTCATTATCCATATTACTAAATTAACAGTATTTACAAAGTAATATTACGTTTATTATGAATAAATCTTTATTTTTGTTATTAATCATTTTGTATCTACTTATTTCATCTTTACTTTTTTTCTTACTAATTTTACACGTATGAATCACACTGTTTTTTTAAATTCATGTTAGTTTTACATTTATGATTAAAAGACAAATCTTACTGCATATTAAATATTAAAATATTAAAAAATGTATGAAAAAATAAAAAAATTTTTTAATTCACATAAGAATTTTCGGTATAATAATTAAAAACTTATATTCGATTTTCAGGTAAGAATTCATTTTCTATACATCCCTATGTACTCACTTATTTACGCTATATAGTATAATAAAAAAATAATTAATATCTAAATAGAATCCAGTTGAACGTGCGCCGTAAATAATGCGCCGTAATAAACATATACTATGCGATTATGATAATCTTGTAAAGCATGCTCAATTTGTTTACTTTCTTCATTATGAATTCCATTCAATAATACTTTTGTTTGTTTGAAACAATTGGTATTTATAAAAAGAAAAGAAGTAAACTTCATAATATTTTAGACGTTTACTGGAAATACTGGAAAATTTACATAATGAATTGTCATACATTGTATGATATAAAAGCGTATTTATTAATACCAACACATGAGTTAGGAAACATTAATTACAAATTATGCTCTCTCAAATTATACAATGTTATTTAATCCTGTTATAATTATGATACATTGTAATATTTACATAATTATACAAACTCTTGAACTAAAAGATAACACAGTTCATGTTATTTATGATTGCAAATAAAAAAGAATTGTTATGCAAATTTTTCATGTAATTTCTGCTGTGAAATTGTTGTTATTGTATTTGTTAGAGAACTGCATTAACTTTATTCATAAGCGACTAGTAAAATCTATTTTGCTAAAAAATCTCTTATTCAATGGTTAGTCAATGTAATGTTTGCACAGAACAAAATAAAATACAAGTATTTTATGTTGTCAATTAAATTACATAAAAATTGTACATAATATACAATTCCATTTATTTCAGGCACGTATTTCATATTAAGTCATATCGAAATGATTTATTGTATGAAACAATCAGCTCCTTGAGCAATCAATCTTATCAGATCATTTTTAATCTAGGCACAATGTAATTTAGAACTTAAACTGTGTATGCCGCTGAAATAGTATCTTAGATGGTTGTTGAAACATATCTTTTTTAACAGACTAGTATCGATACTGTTTGGATTGTGTACTTATAAAAATAATACAGAATACAAAGAATACTTATTTCGGGAATAAAAATCTTACTCAAAGTAATAAAATGTATAATTAAAATATAAAATATTACTATTGTTAGAATTAAATAGTATTCACTTCCTTTGTGGACTTTGCATACTAAATGAGTGACTTTATAAAAAATTCCCACCTCATATTTACTCTTTACATACAAAATGTTTCAAATTATGATATTGAATGAATCAACATAAAAGTTTATCAAATAAAATTTCTGAAAATGATGCATATAAAAAATGTATTGAAGAATTATTGAACATTTAAATGATCTACCGTGAATATTGGTAGCCTTATATTATATATATGTATATATATATATTCAATCTGATGAAAGAGTGCTCGCAGTAAAATAAAAAAGACCTGTAATTAGCCCAAGTCACTCCTATTTATCTCATCTATTATTATTTATACTTCATATAAAACTATACATAATTATGCTTTACTTTACATTAAGTATTGCACACCATATTTTCAAAAATAATTGTTATACCAGTCTCTTTTTAAACATGAAAATAGATTTTTATGCTATATTGAATTTCAAGTTCTAGTTTGCATCTGTGAATCTCTTATTAGCAGGACTTTATTTTTGTTCTTGCTATTTTTATATATTCCAAAAAATCATTATACAATTTATCATTTCCATGTATTAAGTGATCAATCACAAATTGATCAATTGCGAATATATACTCAGAACCTCCTTTTTAACAATTCCATTTGTATATTAAATATTATTGGAGAATATCTATTGTATTCCACAGCCTCTCTGCGTATTATAAATTCTTAAATTAGAGCTAATTAAAATACAAAGCTCACTCTTTGCAAAAATTCTCTGATTATTTTCATTCAGAGAAAATAAGAAGCCCAAAATTAAAATAAATGAACTTTTAGTAGGCCGCATTCGAATTATCATTATCTGGAAAATCATTTCCGACTAATGCGCCCTATATTAAAAATGATATCATATACATCAATGTTTTTCAATAATAGTCTTATGACTTAAGTTTCCTGATCGATTAATAATTCAAAATATTGGATAAAATATATTATAATCAATTGTAGCTTTTCAGGTTAAACCGAATATTTAGGACCACTTTTCTTAATTGGAGTTAAACGTAGACCTTTCGCTAACATTTGAGCTTCAAGATCGCGGTCTTCATCCTGATACCTAAAATAAAACAGTATTTCATATCTCTTGCATCAAATTCTCACTTGCAACTAAAAATTCAAACACGTTGTCTATATTCATGCAACCTAAATTCGTGAATCTATTTAATGATGGATCATGCAATAAATATTTTAGAAAAATTATGAGAGACTTTTTGATCAATTGCATACCCATAATAAGATAAATTAGACCAAGTGCTTCAATAATATTAAAGAATTAACGTAAAATAATGCGAATAAAATTCACGCATAAAAAATACAATTATAAATAAATTTTGATTTTGTGCAATAAAAAGTTTCGACTGTCAATTAAGAAATGCAGTCAAGTTCACCCACAAAAGTGGAGAACGAAATTTATAAAATAAAAGAAAAATATGTATAATGAAAGTAATGCCAGGAAAATAAAATTGTAAGATGATAAAAAGGTGCTCATGCGCCTATTTTGTGTTTCAACAGAAAACGCAGGAAAATATATCGTGTCAAGACACGAAGAAGTACACCACCTTTGCCGTTCTTCTTCTAATAAAGCAATCAACGAATCTCGTTTTGCAACAATCTCAAGCATCTCTGTGAGAATTTCTCCCTCTTTTTTCACATCATCATTTGTTTTTTTATCATCTGTAAAATTCATAAAAATTTGTCCATATGCTTCAATAAAGCCGCGCAAATTATTCTGGAGAGCGTTTATCTATTTTTATTTACCATCATCAGCCAATCGTTCTCTCAATTCCTGTTGAAGTCTTTCGTGTCTATCCTCCAGCTGAACCTCTTGTGCTCTCACCAATAACTCTTTTTCGTATCTACGTAATTCCGTACGTTCCTTCATCAAATCAAACCATTCTCTCAACAGGTCAGCTTCTTCACGATCCGAACATTCTGATAAAATTGTTAGAATTGATTCAATTGCCATCTAACCGACTAAATGATGCAAATTTAAACTAAAAAAATACCTCCTTCACCGCGAAGCGCTTTTTCCACACTCACACCCCGGCTTTCCAAATCTCTCTGTTTAACTTCCGTTTCTTCCAATTTTCTCTGAATTTCTTGCGCCATACGTAACCTGATGCAACATCAGTTGTAAGGATTGATTTCATACTCAATAAAATTAACTACATACGCATTGATTATACCTTTTTAGCTGCGCTTGTCTAGCTATTTTCTTGGCAGTTTTAGATTTATGAGGAATGTTATTAAAAGATTCTTCCATCAAAGTGGTCTTTTGCATCAGAGAAGATAGAGCAGTTGCTTTTGTATCGTCCTCTGACAGACTATCATCTGAAAAATTTAAACAAAAAATGTAAAAATTTGTGTGTGTTGCAATGAAGTATTATTTTGATATATTAAATAAATACCTGAAACATGTGTATTCGTTACATTATAATTTATTGGTGGTGGAGGTATAGGCGGAGGTATATCAGTAAAGAAGCTTCCTGTGAGCATACCTTCGCACACACTTTTCGGTCGTCTATCAAATTTATTTGGATTAATTTTATCAAGCTGTAAAAAAATATACAAAATAAATTAATATACCAACACAAGATGAAACACTGACTATATTGATATATCATCAATGTCAGGCAAAAACAAAAATTATTACTAAAAACATTGTTAACAAGAGACTGGGAATGGTTCGCATATTTTTTTCTAATCTCCAGACAACTGAATGAGAACTAAAAAAAATTATTAAAAAAAAATACAGTTAGATGAAAATGAGATGAAGAAACATAAAAAGCATAATTATAAAAATTTCCTTCGAGCGTATTTTTATCTCTCGCACGAGTCAACTATTCCTAGTCTCGTAACTTCAACTAATCCTAATTTTAACATGTGAAAAATCTATTCAGAAGCACGTTAAAAATAGTTAACAGAAGCAATACAATAGTCGCATTAGCTTTCTTATGAAATTGGTTCACACACTTAATATAATTTTACAAAATAAAAATTATATAAAACTTGATTAGTGCGAACAAGGATATGTGAATAATCTAAAACTAAGAAGCATAACGAAAAACGTAAATGAAAAAATGATATCTCAATACCTGTACAATAACGAAAATAAAAACTGGTATAACAGAAATTACAATACTGTAAAAGCTAATGCGAAAGACTTATTATAAGTTGCTTACATCAGAGCCATCCGAATACGATTTAAATAACTGAAACATCGTAAATCGTAAAAATTCGGTATTCATCAAAATTTATCTCTACGATACTCACTTTTCCTTTAGATTTCGAATAAAGACGAAACACGGAAGGCTTGTCTTTCTGATTAGTCGGCGAGACAGAACTGTCCTTTTTGAAGAAGAAATCCGACACAGCCTGAATAATGCTTTTCCTTCTTTCCGGGTCTTTCACCTTTTTCTTATCTCTCTTGACGACAACAGCGGAACTGTCCGAGCTGGGCGAGATCACAGGGGTCTGTTCCGTCGTGAGTTCGTCCATCGATTTGGTGCTAGCGGATGGCAAGGGCTCGTAATTCAGCTTCCTGGCGATGTTCTTCACGTTATCCGTGCTCTTACTAGTTTGCAGCCTCATATTCGGTCTGCTGAGGATGAAACTATTCGGCCTGACGCGTGGCTCGGCCGAAGTCATCTCCTCGCACTTCTTCCGTTCCTCCATGGACAGCTGCCTGCGAGCCACCTTCATCCTCAGCTCCTTGATCTTGTCCTCCGGACTGAGCCCCAGGTCCTCGTCGCTCTTCAGCCTCGCCCTCTCGCGAGCGTCCTGTCTGGCTTTCTCGGCCGTCCTTTTCGCCTCGTCGTGTTTCACCCTCGGAGGAGCTACGGGAGCCTTGAAGTCCGACTCCTCCGACTGCTTCGGTCGTTCCTCCTCGAGGACCTTCTTGGCCTCTGCGAAAGTCGTACGAACCGGACTGGGAGCGGCAACAACGGGAATAGAGGCTGGTACGAACTGATCGACTGGCACCGGTGGCGAAGGCTTCAACGAGGACAGCACGGATCCAGACGTGAATGAGTTTGCTCTAGCTGCTCTTCGAGCTTTCTTTTCTGCAGATTTCTGCTTGTGAGCCTCCAACTTGTCCATAAGTAGATCCTCGATCAGATTCTTCTGCTTGGACCTCTCCCTGGTTATTTCCTCGAGCTTCCTCGACGTAGGGTCCTGATTCTTCGTCTCCTCGATTATCACGCCCGAGGCCCGCGACTGAGACGCGTTCTTCGAGTTCTTCTTCTTCGACTTCCTCACGTCTATGGAATCTTTGGCATTGCTGAACTCGGCGATTCGCGACTGGAGTCGTTTCACGTATTCCAGGTAATCAGGGTTGCTGTTGTCCGCCAGAACGTGCAGTGGCTCGTTGTGAGTCTCCGTGAATACGGGAGGGTTGATCGGACTCGCGAGGATAGTTATGGCTTCACTGGTCGTGGTATCTTCCGCGGGTTCCAGAACCACCAGACTGTCCTCGTCCATCGACGTGCACAGGCCTTTGTTGATGGCTTCGACTTTTGGAATTTCGTTGTCCTCGCTTTCTATTATGCGTGGCGTGCCATTTAATTTGTTCATCACGTCATCCATAGTTACTGGATTGATCTCTATAACGTTCTCGTCGTTGTACTTTTCCTCCTCCGAAGGCTCATCCTCGACATCCAATCGAGCTATCGGTGCGCACGCGCTTGTCTCTATCTTTGGAATCGAAGTCGTTGGTTTTATATTAACAAACTCGATGTATCCCCTGTTTCTCAGAAGAGCTGAATTGGCACTCTCACGAAGACTGTCGTCCAGCAACGAGTCGGTGTCCGTGTCCATGAAGTCGATATTTTCTCCATTAGCGAGCAGATTCGACGTGCTGTTGTTGGGGAATGGAATCTCCTCGTTCCTGGGAGTCTCCAGCTCGACGTCCGTCAAATCCTCTTCCTTGGCGATTCGCACGAGAGACAGAGACAGCCCATCCGACCGTTTCTTGTTCCTCCTGTTGGTTACAAATTCAGGGTTCACATCATAGACGACATCTCTCAGATCTTCAGTGGCTATTACGTCTCCGTCACGAGCCCATTCAGAGAATTCTGTTTCGGTTAAAGCAGCAGTAGTAACGTCGTTGTCCTCGGAGTCGTCCTGGCCAATTGATGCAGGACTGATGCAGCCAACTCTGTCCTCGTGTAGGTCCAAATGCTCGATACGATTATTCACAATCTCGACGTCCGCTGGAGGCTCTTTCGGAGTGATACTCGACAATGCAGAGCACTCGATCGAATCTGGTTCGAAGGTGTTGGTGTCCTCGTACTCTCGGAATTGCTCAACAGCTTCGTCCAACAACAAATCGCCATTGGTGCTGTGAATCTGGAGCCTCGGAGGTGTCAGAACTGGAACGGAGTTCTTCTTCTCGTCCTTAGCTTCTTCCTTCTCGTCGCTGGATGAAAGAGAATCGCTGTCTATTTCGGAATCAGCGCTGCTCTCACTCTCCTTCTTCTCGTTTTTCAGCTTATTCCAGTCCAGTTGAGGAACAACGATAGACGTCTCGTGCAACGGGCTGCGTGGCCTGCCAGCGGTGTCGTCGTCGATGACTGTGTAAGTTATCACATTTTCGTTGTTTGCAACAGAATCGGTTGGTTCTTTCGCCTCAATTTTCTCTTCTATAATTTTAGTTTGGGTATCAGCTGATTTTTCCGGACAAATAATACTAGGCGAGGTTTTGGATTTAAGAATACTACTTTCTTTGACCACGTCGGGTAATTCTTCGTTGCTTGCATCCGACTGTACGATAGTCTTGAGCAGAGGGCTGGTTTGTTTCGGACTGCTGTCGACTATAGTAGTCGTCTTCAGGGGAGTGTTGCTGAAAATAGTTGTTGGCGAAATCGGTGACAACTGCGAGTTTCCAGAACGCAACCTGTTAGTGCCATGTAGGAAGGCCTGCATCGTAGGACTTGGCTCTGGTGCTGGGTTCAATAATTTCTGATGTTGCGAAATTGCGTCGGTAAGGTTCCTCAATTTGGTGTCAACATTGGAGGTAGAACCTGATTTCATGACGGATCCAGCCAGAGCTGGATTACCCAGCAAATATCGTTTCTTCAATTCCAAAGACAATTTCGAAGCTATCCCTTCAGTTGAGTGAGTACGGTTGAGGAGATAATCGCCTTTACGCGGATTTATCAATGCACTGGGACCTTTATGCATCTCTTCATTAGTCAAATTGGAATTGACCTCGACGGTAGGCTTAAAAAACTCCCTCTTCGTAGATTGCAGAGAATTGAGATTCCTATCCTGTTTCAGGTTACCGTTTATGGACGGTATCACTTTGCTCTTGACCTGTACTTTTTTCGGCTCGACGTAGTCGCCTCTTGTTTTTCGAACGAAGGAGTCGTTTATAGTGATTTCGGGTATCTCGCGCTGGGTTGGAGTTGTACCATCGTGCTCGAATTCGGAATCCGTTGATATTTCCGTAGCTGAATTCTCCTCGCTGTCTTTCGATGAAACATCGTCGGACGCGACCTGTGGACAAAGTAAACTATTAAGTACGTGAAATTTTTGTTGCAAGGCTGACTGAAAACAGTTACTGTAGTTATAATTTTAGTGTTTTAGTGCGATACGAGTTATAAAGTAAACGTTGCATGCGCAATAAGTAATTTGTATAAATAGTGAATTTTTTAAAACGTGTATAATTATCTAGCACTTGACGATGAAGTTCGTTAAGATACATTTTTAGATACGAGATACATGCTGTAAAGAAAACTTTCATCTTCGTAACGATTGAGCCATGGGCGCTACTTGTATGTACGTTTATATTGTTGAGTTTTGCTACAAAAAAAAATGGCTGGTGATAGTAGTTATTAAGAAGAAAAAATGAGTAAGTATATCCATCGACTGGAAGCGTAAATGAGACAAACACAAATAACCAAAAAGTACTGAGTCGTTGTTAATTTCACATTAGTCGTTAACACGCCATTCATATCAAACAAATAATTTACCTTTTCTTTTTTCAATGGCCTTGGGTAGTTTAAAAAATAAAAATTAAAAAACATCACCATCAGCCATGAATGAATTATTTATACTCGTATGCTTTATTAAAACATTTCACACATTTTATCTAAATGTAAAATATATGTTTTCTAAATGAACCCAGTTTACTCCGTTACGATAAGATGAAGTTTCCGGGGAATTTTTAACTCATCGCCATTGAGAATAAAAACAGTTTGGTGTAGCGTTAAGAAATTGTACATTTGTCTTTCGACTTTTCAGTTTTGTGCGTAGAAAGAGATTTTGAAGAGCCGTGTAATATTTTCGATAGAGATGTGCCATCTAGATTTAACTTTTTGGGAGATTGCGCATTTTTCTCCTTAATGAGTGTCGCAGTTGGTTTGGCGGTAACATTGCCTAATCGGTATGAGTTACTACGTTCTAAGGTATCACAGGATTTCTGAGGAGGAACGCTCGAGTCTTCTTCAGGCTGATTTTCGAGAGCAGCGACTTTTTTCTTATCCGATTTTTTTCGAGCTGGAACCTTGGGAAGGGGCGAGGATTCGGAGTTCAAATCGATTGATATGTGTTTCCTCTCTGGTCGTTTTGGTGTGCCGCTCGATGAATTATTTGATTCTCTATTCTCTTTGAGATCATCTACAGCTAAAATTTTCACAACTTCGTTATCGATGTTATTAATTTTCGAAAATGATTTCGAATTTTCTTGAGAAGGAACTGACTTAAGTACAGATTCCGGTAACGCGAGAACTATATCCTGTTGATTTAAACAATTATTCTGATTTTCATTCTCTGTTTTGAGACAAGACATTACAGAAGTTAATTCCGAAATAGGTATCTCATTCGCGCAATGAGGATCAACGTGCAACTCGGTAGTAGTAAAATCAGATCTTGTTTCACTGTTCGACAGAATTTCTTGTACTTGATCATCAGAATTTAATAAACTAGATTTATTAGAGTCCAAACGATCTGAGATTATTGCCTCTACATCTAAACTATCGTTCAAATCTTTTTTTTCTGACTGTCGTTCAATTAATTCTTCTTCCAACAAATTAAATTGTTGATCAATGGAATCTACATTATCGAGTTCACTCGCACTAATGTCCAAACAATTCAATCGTAATTCATCGTCACTTTTTTCGCAGATTTCATTTTTATCGTCATTATTTGTTTGAGAAGTCATCTTTCCAAAATATTTCAATATATCTTTAGCTTCAACCTTATCTGATATTTTTGATTTCACATTCAATTCTATAACTTGTAATTGAGAATCTGTAGGTTCTTCACTTTGTTCTTCTTTTTGTGTAATTTTATTTTCATTTGATGATGCAGTCTTCACGTTAGATTCTTTGGGAGACATAAAGTACTTATTCATTTTCAGTTGCGCACTTTCTTTTGGCAATAGACGCAGTTCTGCTAAATTTGCTTTATTCTTCGCTTTCCTTCTTCGCAGATCTTGTAACAACATGTCGAAAGACGTATTCGATGGTGTTTCTATTTTTGGTTTTGTTGTTACTTTGGGTACTGTGAGTTTCGATATTTCGGTATTTACCTCTTCTAAAGATTTTGCAATCGTAGGAGATGACGATGTCACAGTTATATCTGGATATCGAGATTCACTCGATAAATTCACAATTGTCGTTTTCTTTTTCGATATTTTAGAAGAATCAGATATTAATTCGTCGCAATTATTCGTGTCACAGCCATTCTGAATTTTTTCGCGATTTTCTGACATATCAACCAGAGAGTCATTAAGGGATTTGTTATCAAAATTATCAATCGATTTGTAAGTTTCTGAGGAAGAAGAGAGTGATGATTTTCTACTGTCTCTAGATGATGGATCGACTAGTAAGTCGGGTAAATTTTCAATGGAACGTGAACCGGTAATGTTAGAATGATTCGCTACAGGAATCTCCTTACTTAATTCGTGAGGTATAGCATCTGGAAGTACAAGATCGGTATGAGAACAAGTTTTTGACAGACAATCATTAGTACTATTGGATTCTTTTATGCAAGTATCAATCTGAATTTTTTCTCCGACTACTTCATTATTAGAATTAACATTATCGATAGATTTTGAATCACAAGTGCTACTCTCAACTTTATCAACTGAATTCGTAACAATATCCGTCAAAAACGTGTCATTTTCTTTACTTTCAGATGTTACTGTATGAGAAATGTCTTTAATTTTAGTTAGCTCGGTATTTTCCTCTACCACTGAATTTTTACCGTTCTCTGTATTAAAGATTTCTATTTTGTCAGTGCTCACTATCACTTTGTCATTTACTTCTCGATTTACAGTGTCAATAGAATCTTGACAAACTTTCACCTCTGTTTCCGAGCCAGTGTCCGTGTCAGAACTTTTCGTTCCTTCATGAAACTCCAGCCAAACTTCTTGTTTTCGGCGTTCTCGAGCTCGGACATCCTCTTCGTCTTCGGTAGCGGTACCACTTTCGTCCTCTAGGGAAGACAAGAGTACAACATATTAACGAATACAATTAATTCTACAAGTCAACAAATATACCTTCGCTTGTATATTCGTCACTGGAATCCTCGTATTCGTTACTACCAGTGTCCGATTGACCAGTATTAGCATTTCCATGCGAATACCTCAATGTCCAGTTCTTTGCTAGTTCGAGGGTACCTTCGGTCGTTAGAGGTTGATTCATAGCCTCTTCAAAGACTTCATTATCATCATCCGAATCACTGAATTGAATATTTTCGATTAAGAAATTGCCCTTCGAAAGAACGTCTCGCGAAAAATTTACCTCATATCGGATATATCGTCGCTAGACCCCATTTCTGCGGTAGACGCACCGAAATTTCTATCGGTCCACTCATCTTCATCCATTTGGCTTTGAGCCTCATCGGCATCGGACACAGCAGCCAAATTTTCAAACTCTATTCTCTCAGGCGTCTGTCCACGATCCAAAAGATCAAGTCCAACGACACCTTCCAAAGAAATTTTGGCCTACAACGAGGCAAATATTTATCCGTCTTACACGGCAAAAATATATTTAAATCGAAAAGAATAAAATTATAGTTATTAAGAACAAACTTTTGTACCTTATCTGGCGTTTTTAGATTAGTAGATGAGTTAGGTATATTCTCTTTATTCAGAATAGGTACTCTTTTCTTTTCTGCTCTACCTTTCATGGTGCCTGTGAGACCGAAATGTTGTGTGCAATAAAAGCGCCCACCGTTCTTCTCTCTATCGAAAGTGTGATTCCCTGTTGTGATCATATAATTGTAAATACAAAATTTTTCGAAAAAGAAAACGAGAATAGTTATTAAGATATTTACCTATCCTCAATGATGTCGAGCAATATTCACAACGGAAACAGCCACGGTGGAAAAATTTACCTTCTGCGCTGAGCCTCTCCATCAAATAAACACGTTTGTTACAAAAATGGCACAGTTCAGAACCTCCTTGT
The DNA here is from genome assembly GCA_003055095.1 of Goniozus legneri. Lineage (NCBI taxonomy): Eukaryota > Metazoa > Arthropoda > Insecta > Hymenoptera > Bethylidae > Goniozus > Goniozus legneri. Next base: position 39,300 of record NCVS01006943.1, on the reverse strand, counting down.
ACGGGTAAAACGATTGCGGTTTTACTATTCTATAAAAATGACGAATAGCCAAAATTACTAAATGTTCGCTTCATATTTTTAAACACAGAGTCAACAGGGGTTGGAGTCAGCAGATTCAGGTGTTAACACATTTTTGTCACAGGAATTTCAGGAATTGATTCATATTAATCACAGAAATAACAAACAAAATTCTGTTCTATTGATTTTACTCCTGACTGCCTCCCTGCTAACTGAAATGAGTAATACACAAACATTTACCGATCTCTGAACTTTGGGTTCGTTATCTTGATTTTTAATAGAAAATTGTTCAGCCATCGCCGAAACTTTGTTGTGTCCGAGTACGTTACCCTCCTTGATCTTCTTGTCGATATTCTTCAATGTGTTATCAATATCGGCGTACTTACTGTCCATGTCGTTAGGATCACGCCCCTTTTTCTCCATTTTAATTTGCCGAGCTAGAAACTGAATAAAGCATATAGACATCTGAAGTTGCGTAGTATCACTTACTCTGAATTTTTTATGTACTAACTTGCTCTCGACTCCATTTCGGAACGCGTTCTACTTTGTCGTGTTTAACGCCGCGGCCCATTTTATTCTCTTCGATTTTCTTCTCGATTTCCTTGACGTTCCAGTCTGTTTTTTCAATCTTACCTAAATATTTGAAATTTATTAATGAAATTATTCTAATAGGATTTGCACACTATAATAAATTGTTTACAAACCAATTGCACGTAAAAGATCTTTCGGTTTTTTATCTACAGCTGTGGAACCTCGTAATTTATCTTCTATATTTTTTATTCTTCCAGAGAATTCTTCATCCATATTACCCTTGAGATGACCAGCATGCAATTTGGGTTCTCTGTCCTAAAAATTATATCTAAAATTAGTATTTCGACAACGCAAATCGTTAAAACATAACAATACTAAAAAACCACACGAAAGCGGGGTTAGCGTATTCTTGATTTACAAAAACGGAATAATTTACAGCAAAAAGTTAAATTCGATTAAATGGTTAAGCGCTTCTTTGTTCCTCGCAATTCGATAATAAAGAAGCCATGGAAATTTCTCCTTGACGTATTTCCTTATTGTTAGAAACATATCATTTGTTAAAAAAAAGTCGGTATTAACTTTTCATTCGAGTCACGCTCAAACTTGTCATTCAATGGCACACAGGTCAATTTCTAGCTTACTGGGTACAATATTTTCTGCTCAAGATATTTCACTCTATCCTTGAAATCTGGAGCCGTCTGTCGATAGACGAACAACGAATAATCTTCGAAAGGTTCGTCTTTTTCGTGCTTTGCGTTAGCTTGTAGCATCTGCATGCTTTTGTAGAATTGCTGAGTCGCCATTTTTCGTAAATATTGTCTTCTTCTCATACGCTCGACACGATTTTTTTCTATTTCAGCAAGTCTCTGCTGCCTTTCCTCCTTTACGTGCATTGTGAAAGTATAATGATAATTATTCAATCGGCCATAGATTAAACTACTATTCGCATCCTTTTTTTATAATAGCTATTTTTAAGACTCGTACAAAACGTACCGTCTGCTCTAAGACTACTGATTATGATCCTTTATTCTATAAATATCCTGCGCTAATGTCGATTAGCAAAATTCGATAGATGAGGAACCTAATTGTATTTTTAGGCAATCAAATAAAAAAATCGAGTTACCGGGAGAATGTGGGCGCAAATACCAACAAATTGCTAGTATATTACAGTAGATATTCGTACATTGATGGTCGAATGCGACTTTTACAATTTTCTAGATAGCCAGCGATTCCGAAATTTTTTGGACGTGCGTTACATTTACATTGTTCAATTTTGTAACTACAATTAATCGTAAGAATGTCTACTTCAAAGTACTTTAGCAATTTCGATAATTGAATTCAAATATCGTAACGACTTAGACAAAACATGAAAAATAAATAGTAGATTAGCAAATATATTATTTCAACAATATTATCAAGTTTACAGTATAACCAATCTTGTTGGAATGTCCGTTCGGTTTTGTAGATATTTGACGATGAATTGATCGCAATAGCATTATTCCTCCCGAATCAAGATGACGATTAGTCCAACAAATATGAACAACAACGACACGAATATTCCTCGACACATAACATCTTCGATCTTCCGCCACCATGGCTAAAGAATATAAGTAAACAATGAGGGACAAGAGTCTTTTCTCTCTATTAGTAACGAGCACCCCCTCAAATGAATAAAACAATTTTCATTTTCGCATCGCATTTTCATCTTCGTGTGAAAACCCCGATGGCTCCAAGGATCAACTTCTAACTTCTAACTTACCACAGTCGCACCCATCTTCTCGGTGCTCCGTCTCTTTCGAGATCGTCGACTCAGCGTGTCAGCTTTTTTATCTCCGGTTGCTAATAAATTATCATTGCTATGACGCGATCGAGAATGCCTTGTTCTCGAAGTACTTTCTTGTTTAGTTATGCGGCCTATTAATTGTATTTTTTGCTCTGGTGTTAATTGACTGAGTTGCTTAGGATAAGACGGTTTTTCTTCGTGCTCGACTTCCTACGCGGTAACCATATAAACGAAATTACAATTTGTCAATTGTAAACATGTGTTCTTAGATGTAGTAACATTTCTTACAAGTTTCGGATGTTTAATATGAGGTATTTCGCCACGGAAAGCTTCGTATACTTGGGTTAAATAGGAAAACATGGCTAATTTATCTGGAACATCACATTGAGCCATTTCCTCCCCTGTCATTACCTGGTATGATAACGACAATTGATTAAAAGATTTGAAAAGTGAAAAATATTTCACGAATACTCACAGCAGCTATGCCAAGTTCTTTATCCAAAATATCAAATGCGAGTTGATTATTTTGTTCGACATCTTCAGGTTTCAGTAAATTAAAATCAATGAGATCTGGTCTGTATCGATGTATAATTGCACATAAAGCCATTCCGCTTTTAAAGGAAGCACCCAGATTCTCTATGTTAACGTTATTGTACAAAACAACCTGCCTCTGCAACCAACGAAGCAGCATATCCGGATGTACCTGTGATTCTGCTTTGAAATCTGAAAGAAAAAAACGATTCTCATTCATACTCTGTGCTTCCATATTTACTTGTGAGAAATATATCAAAAAACCAAACCTCGTTTTCGCCGTTTCTTTGGTATATCCAGGTCGGACGGAATTAACGATTGTTTCACGCTCTCGGGATCGTCAGTATCGAGGAGACTTTGAACTTGAAGAGGTGTGACAGAACGTACGTTCAAATTGGGATACCTTGAAACAAGAATAAATTAATTCCTTATTCAAATTTTCAATTTTCGGCACTCTCCTACCTCGTGTGCGGATCTATCGTATACGCATTGTAATCCCTATTCAAATTTTCCGGAGTCGTTTGCCCGAGTAGCCTGTAAATGGATTCTCGTTCTGCGACCACCTCGAGTGGCGACATTAGGCCACTGCCCCAGGCCTTGATCGCCCACGCTGCATCTAGCGAACTCAAGAAACCTCTCGCACATCCGGAACCCGTGGGCCAGAAAGGCTGAAAAATACATTTTCGTTACTCTCCAAGTAACCAAGTTTGGATGGAAAAGGAAAGATCGTTCACCTCAAGGAGACTGTCGCCTACTAGGACACAAAAGAGCCTATGGCCGTTACGTTCTATAATGCGACTGGCATTTTCAGCAGCGTACATCGACGTAAAATCGAACATCGCCACGTCAGGCTGGCCATAATGGTTTACGGCAAATTCCATATTAGGCATTTGGTACTCGGTCGAAAATTCAGCCGCCTCTCTAGCGTAATGCATGAGGGCGACGCGATCGACATTCTCCTTACATAACAAATTGGCAGTGTCAGGATGATCCTTTGAAAAAAAAAATTGGATTTTAGAAGTAAATAAGTTGTTTTAACATCGCTCTTATGAACTTATACGAGAAGATTTATGGTTTGGAATATCTTACGGTCATAATGACTCCTTTGTCGATCAAGCTATGCTTCTTAGCAGTCATGACGAAATAATGCGTATCATCTTTATAGTAAACGATATTCTCTAAATCGATACCCGTTTCCTGATGCAATTCCTTAAAGAATTTTTGATTAAATATGAAGGCCACTCCGCTTATCTCTTCTACTCTGGCCTCGGCCTCGGTACGTTTGTTGATAAAGTTGGCCGTTATGGCGATGGCCAGTTTGCCTCGAAATTCCTTGCGCTTGAAGCCATCCAGAGTATTTCTCTTGCCATCGGCGCCGATCAGTACGTCGAATTCGTACTGCGAGACTGGATGATCGGCCGGGGTTGTCTTCGCCCTCCAGCCAATTTCTGAAAGAGACTCTTTGTTAGAAAGAAAATAATCTCGACAGGTGTTACCTTAAAACAAACTGATTCGAAAAGAAAAACACATTGTAGTATATTCTTATCCGTTCATTTTGAGGCAAACCTCGCTAGATAAATTTACGTATACTAACTTCCTTCGTTTTCACTATCAGCTGGTGGATACACTAGAGCATCGAAACTGAGATTCTCGTGGAACTCGACGCCGAGTATCAGCGCGACTTTGAGCAGAATACACTGAAGCTGACGTATGCTTATGTGGTCGATCGAGCCGGCGCAGAATTTGCCGAAGAACTTTTTAGCACCCAAACCGCGAAGGTCCTGAATAACGAAGGGCCACAGATGGAGCACATTGTTTCTCGACATTCGGTCCCTCTTCTCCACAACGACGACCTTCGCGCCGAGCAGCTGAGCCTCGATCGCCGATCGTAGACCACATGGCCCGCCGCCGATTATCAACACCTGGAAAAAATTTCATTCATCAAAGAATGTTTCCGCGTTCAAAAGCATTGCAATCCGATCTCTGAGCAATCAGCGTTTTTCACTCGAAACACGATATTACATTTTTTTCACAATTTTTATAATTCGAGTTTGCATGATTACACTGCAAATAAAAATTTGTTCGATACGCTTGATATTTATTTCTCCGTCTCCGAGAAATTTTTATTTACAACGTATGCAGCTATCGAGTCCAATCGAGTAGTTTAAAAACAGAACGTTCACCGTTACTTTTTATGTCACTTTTTTTGTATTCAACCCAAAAAATGAAAGTACAAAATCCGTGTCACCGTATGACGCCACGTGGACTATCTAAGGGCTAATCTCGAAATAAAACCCAATCGAGACTTGAATTTTCGATTAATTCCCAGAGATGAACGACCTAGGAGTTGAATGAAAATACAAACCCTCGTGTTCGAACAAGCTTTGCCCCGATTGTAGCATTTGTGATTGGCTCGCTGATCGAATTTCTTCCACAGCGCCTGGGCCTTCCACGATCGCAGTTTCGACTTGAGCTTCGGATAAAATTGCGTAATGACATTAGCTTGGATCTTGAGAACATCGCAGAGATGACGATAGTGGCCCAGTATAGCTTTGAGGGTGGTGGCACTGCAAAATTGATCGAAAACTTCGCTGGCCAGTGCCGACTCCGGTGAAGTGGCCGGTAGCTGCTTGCGTTGGTGATGATCCATTTCTCTCTCTCTCTCTCTCTCTCTCGCTCTCTCTCTCTCTCTCTCTCTCTCTCTCTCTCTCAACCTCACTCTCTCGTTCGGTCCGCTCCTATGACGTCATCACCTGGAAAGCACACATTCGTTAAAAGTCCGTCCTTTCTTCGAGCGCAATGTTGCAACCGTCTATCGCGCCAAATAGGTACTCGTTCGGTGAAATGTCAATTCAGTCTATTCCCATCGATCTATTCTCTAACGGGTCGAGCGAGCCAAAAAAGAATCTAATAGGAATCCCGTGCCTGCCTTTGGGAGTTTTTCACGAGGAAACGAGTCACGATAACACCGAGATAACGAGACGAGATTTAGAGTGTTCTGGCGGAACTCGATGAGACCCCATCCGAAAATTTTCAAAATTTCATTTATTACAAAAATTTGTTAATCAAAAAATTCTCCAATTTTAAATTCTTTCAAGTTTTTATCTTTCTCAGCTCGTTATACTGGTCCTAAATTTCTGAGCAAGAAATATTTCCTTGACATAATTCGAATGCATGTTTTTTGACAAAAATTTTTCAGTGTTTTGGATAACAATCTTTTATGCAGAGAATTATAGCGAGGCGTGGCAGAAATAACAAAAGAGGTTTTTTAACGCTCGCCGGTAGCCGCGAGTGCCGCGAGCGCCGGGACTCGTAATAGATAACCCAGTGAACCGTTTGCCCAGTTACGAGCGACGTATTAACATTCGGGTCACCTGTTCCAACGGAATTCGTCAACGTTACGGTAAATTCGGGGCCGTTTTGTATCGGTTAACGCGCCCCTGAAAAAAAAACACCTCCGTAAGGATTCCTCTGGTGAAAAATCAATTAACCGTTACGAGCGCGCGGAAAGAATAGAATCGATACGCGCAAAAGGTTAACCGGGTTTTCATCCGCGAGTTACGAGATCGCGAAACGAGTTCGTTAATAAGCGAAAATTGCCGCGATTAACGGCCATAAAGGGCTCCCTCCTCATTTGTTTCCGCGTCTCTCACGGCTATTTTATTTTCGGTACAGTGCTCTAAATTTCCTAAAAACGGAGTGCGTCTCGAATTACGCGGGACCTCCTTCATTACGGATGTAAAAATATCGGAATACTCGATAGGGAACGAGAGGGGAAACAACAAGAGAGCGACGGTGAGAAACGCGAGATTCCCACTCGCGCTGATTGCACGGCAATTGCGCGACTACGTCGCGTTTTTATATAACGCAAATTTTCCGTTCTTCTCTGTAATCAGCGATTTGCCATTTTTTTTCCAGTGGGTATTTCTAGCTTAGCGCCGAAATCGTACGAGCGCGAGATATTAAAAGCGCGCTCGATCTCGCGTAGGCGGGGAGTTATTTATACGAGTAAATCTCTTTCCTCGATTTCGCCAAAATTCTGCGGCTAATTCACCGTCGCGTTTCGTTACAGCGAACTTTATATTTGGACGAGGAGTGGAATGAATTTCGAGTGACTCGCCCACTGAGAAAAAAGTTTGTTTGTATGGTGAACTGTAACATGTTTGCAGGATGAACGTACTTCGGATATCAGTGATGAATCGTATTGTTTGACTAGAAAAATCGGACGAAACATAAACGAAAAGAAAATATTATAAATATTCATCTCACGATACACTAGAATCTCTCATGTGTATAATGTTAGCCTCTCATTTTTGAAAAATGCGACTGTTGAAAACTGTACTGTACAGCTTAATGAAATGCATTTAATTAACGAATGTGAAATTTCAAAAATTTTTTTCACAAGTAACCGTTGGTGCCAAGTATTATATAGATGCCACGAAAACTTGTGAGAAAATTCAGTATCGGCAGATTGTATATACATATACTTCTCGGGCTCCGCGAAGACTTGCGAGAAGATTTTCCAAAATCTTATATCCGTTAATTAGTTGCATTTTATTGAGGTCTATGCGACGAGAGCAATTTAGAAACAGCAGCCCAAGTGATTTAAATATATAAAAATTGTTTTTTTATTTTTTTGCGGATGTCATACAATTACGAGTACAATTCGGTGCAATTTTTAAAAGTTCCATTTTTCAAAAACGGGAGGCTAACGTTACACACGTGGATCTTTCCGGTGATAAAATTTGTTCGAGTGAAACAAAATTTGCGGAAACCTTCCCCTCCTAGATTCTCTCTTTTTCATTTACATTTGTTGCTCCAATTATCGACTCCGCGGTTCCACGCGTCTCTCGTTCTCCTCTCTTTCACTTTTTTTCTCAATGCGCTCACGCTCCTACAGCTTTCGACTTTCTCTGTGTAGGAGAGTTCCCCAAACAGATATAGACCGAGACGGGCTTTTTTTGTCCGCGCTCTCACCCGGCGCACTCCTCGGCGCACTCCTCGGAGCTTTATCCGCGTTTGGATTAGATAGCGAATTATCTGCGCTGATTTGTCGCCGATAACGAAATCGGGAAATCGGAAGAGCGATAGAAAAATCGAGGTTATTGAAACTATAATAACAAGCTTGACGAGGAGCTTATAACGAGCGACGAGAATCTACTTTGTAATACTGCGCAGTGAAAATTTGTTTAGTCACCCAGGAACAGATCGCGTTTCACACTTTGATCGGTTTAACAGATCCTTCGTTATTTTCATCGAGGTTTCAAACTGTTCCACTCGAAAGATTTTTATCTAGTTTTGATAAAGTTTTAATCAGATTTTTGGTCCATTTTAGATCAAGTTTAAATCGATTTTTAGCGCGAGTACAACGTCTCGTTTGGTGCAAAATTTTCATAATTTTTTTCATATCCTGCAATCGAAGTGTGAAAAATTCAACTCGATGTAATTCTATTGATGACCGACGACGCGCGCCAGCCGATGAGTCAGTATCACGAATATCGATTAGGTTGTATTAGGTTGTATCGGCGATCGGCTGCGTTCCAATGCTGCGTGCGTTCGTTGGGACGCAAATGGGGAGCCGTTTATAGTACGACCTCTTTATAGTCAACCGGTTGGGAGTAAACAGTCACGATGCAGTAAATATTACAGGAAAAGTTTGAAAAAGATAAAAAAATAAAAATATATATTTTTAAATATTTTTCATCTGAGAATAATCTCGTTACAACGAACGTGTTATCTAAAATTCGTTATGGCTTCTTTATAACGAAATTGATCGAGACTGGATAATCTCGTTACAGCGAATCGTTCGAGAATGGACGGTATTTACTGTAACGAGATAACAAAGTCGAGCGCGGGTCTGTATAATTGACAACGGAGTCACGTAAAAGTCATTGCCAGTGTGAAAGAGAGGAACCAACGAGGAACGATTCGATTCGAAATGCAGCTGCAGTTTGGGGCCTCCGGCTGGTCGGTCTAAGAATAGTCGACAGCACCTCCTGCGCAACTTTTCACCGACTCGACGAAAGATTTCGGTTTCGCGGGACAGGACGAGAGCGGAATGTAAACAGTGCGACGCGCCACGACCAAACTCGATTAGTACCTGCGATCGATTATGTCGCGCTAATTCTCGATACGGCAAAAATTGTTCACTTCCCTCGTCGAAACACAAAGTTCGCCGCAGCGAAGCCTGAATCAGTTCGCTGTAACGAACGCGTAACCTTCGCGTTACTTTTTCTACTCAAAATGCGTCACTGAAAATCGCCTTACTGCACTGGAAAACAATGTTGTTGAACCAATTAAATATGCATTCGTATACCGCAAAGGGGGTATTTCGATAATTCGATGAAACAATCAGTCTGACAAAATAATTGTTAAATCAACCGATAAATTTTTCAGATTTTTATTCCATTTGACAAAACATCCTCTTGGCAGATTGCATATTTGATCGGTTCAATAACATTTTTTTCTCAGTGTAGCAAATTAAATATTTATTTAAACGTATGCATATTTATAGCAAATTCTAGGAAACCTTTTTCGCAGTTCGCGGAATCTGTAAAAACTCATTCCCACTCGTTTTGTCTCGATCCCGTAACTTTTTCGTTTACGGAAAAACACGAGCTCGCGTTGTCGGTAGCGCGATTTGTTCGCACTCTAGGCGTGGTTAGATCGGGCTCGCTCGATGGAGAGGGATTTTTGTCGAGAGCGCGAATAAAAGAGATAAAGGGACAAAGACGTAGAGAACGGTAAGGTCGGCCCACGCGCTAAAATTCACCTCCTAGAGAGCCATACCGGGAACGGCCTACGCGTACCCAAGGAAACTCGTACTACGTGACTAAAACCTCAACCTTTGCCAATCACCGACCGGGCTCATTGTCCGATATTTCGACTGGGCCGATCAAAGTGCATAAAGTACAATTTTGAATTTTTCCCATAAATTTCTGACAACAAAGAATGAATTTATCAGTTTTTGATCATTTATCATTTATCATTTTATTAATCATTTTTCGAGTTTTGACAATTTTAATTTTATTTTCATTATTTTCACAGGTTTTTTGGGGTCTACATAAGCGTATATTAATTCTGTCCCTTTAAAGCATCAAGTGCAAGTTCGCTACCCCGCGAACTCGGGAATTCGGAAAACGCGATTCCCCGCTGAGTGAGAAAAATTCATGCGTATCGAGACGAGCTCGTACGAGCCTCTCTAAGCACAGAAGGTTCTTTCACTCCTCTCGACCTTCGTGCTCCCTTTGAATGCGTACGCAATTACACCGATCGTGAGATTCGATTGTGGGAATTTTTTCGAAATTCCACCTTATTAAAACATCAACGCCGTCATTTTTTTCTAGCAGAGGTGTGTTTGTCGATCGACCGAAGGTTTATTATGAAAGACGAAAAAGATCCAATTGACGCGTTTATCGGACGAGATAACGATGACTGTTCGATTCAACCTATCGCACACATCGTCAGCTGACAGATAAACATGCTCGGGCTTTTAATACGGTTTCGCAACATAACCCCATTGGTTTTCGTTAAACGTCGACACGATATAACCAAAACGTAGAATCTGCGAAACACGAATAATCCTGTAAAACCGAATACTCTCTCGAATCGAGCGAGATTGGACCTCACCGCGCGTACAAAACGGAAAACACTCGATCGACATTTTCCGAAAGAGTTCGACGTCTCGTCGACCAGCAGCATCGAACTTCTCTCTTTCGATACGCGAATGTTGGGTTACCGAGCGAGCCGGTACAGTCCTTCGTGTTTTAATATTCAAAATCCGAGCAATTCCATATCCATAATTGCGTAGAGAAGGAAGCGGAGATAACCTTGCTCGTCGCACGCAATCCCGGACGATTTACATTTAATCGTTACGAATGCAAGAAGACATATACTTACACGATTCGCGCGTCAAAACTAGCCATTCGGTGCGTAAAGAGCAACGTCGAGAGAACGTCGCAAAAATTCCAATTTCCTCGTAATAGCGGACCAAATTGTCTCTTGTTATTTTTCGCGAATTATTTTAACTCACATTACGGACACATACGCACACACTCTCACGCACGCGAACGAACGAGCGAACTTTTCTCGCACCTGATTCCCTTCGGAGGCTCGACGTAGAAGCATAACAATACCTTCCGTTTCCTGCTACCTCTCGTGTATCGCTCACGGATTTATTATCGCAACTGCCTTGCGACTCATTGACCGCCCACAATTGGCATTTCTCGCACGCTAGCTCGCGCTACGCCAAGCTCGTGTCGCTGCGACTGACTTCGTTCAACTGCCATATCGAACCTCGAAACTCGAGTAATCGCGTCTGATTCGTTCGATTTACACTAGTGGCGCTTCGACACCGATATGTGCATTTGAATTTTTATCGAGAGTTTGTCGTAACATTAGCCAACAATTGAAGAAAATACAATAAAACTTATACTCATACTCGGAAATTCGAAGCCATCAAACGATTTTCTAACGATTACTACCGAACTAATGTAGATTTGGACTGTCTGTTAATAGCAAATGCCGATTTTTTTTTTCATCAAACAATTTGCCGTAAGGGTGCGCTTGTGCATAATAAACACACGCTCTTCCATCTAGAAGACCTTGAGTCTCGGGATTGAGATAGTTAGCAATGTGAGCAACGTGAACATGCCTGTAAATTGTTTTTCTTCTGGCTTGATTAATAAAATTTTATTTTTGTAAATAAAGAAAGTTTCAAGACATACGTATATTGATAATATTTTAAAAATGGCTTCGTGCATTCGCTCTATTCCTAGTAAATTTGCTCCATTTATTAGCACTCGAAAACAAGTGACACAAATCGACCGTCAATTGCCATTGCATGTCAAATCTGGATTTTTAGAAGAGGTGCGATATGAAAATTATGTTGATCAAATCAATATTTATTACCGAAACGTTTCGGATACGTTGGGACATAATCAATGCAAAATAAGATATCTTACTTGTATACTGACAATATATTATAATAGATTTAATCGAAAAGCCGAATTTTCTAACCTCAATGCTTACATAATCTTTTATTTTCACGATATCTTATAACATCAATAGATGAATAAAAACGATAAAATAGTATAAAAATACAATTTTGTATTTTCTTTTAAAAAAGTTTAATATCTTGATCACTTTTCATTCATATCTTCAGAGTATTCATTATGAAACTTATAGTTTTTAGGCACTCAAAACTTTACTACTGTTAAGTTCGGAAAGGAGAAAGCTACAGAATCTCCGACGATAGCGACGGTTCAACCAAATATCAGTTTTATGCATTTACAATGCTCAGATTTAAAGAAAGATATATCATATGAGAAAAATGAAATATCGGAAAACAGTAAGTTACAGATACAAAATAGAGTAATCGCCAAAAATGATAAATTTGTCAATTTGACATTTTGTAAATACGTGAGTACGAAAAAGAATTTGTCATGGAATAATTTTCTCTTAAGAGAAAAGTACTCATTAAATAATTATGAAAACCAAATGTACTTGAATAATTCCAACAAACAAGCTTATAAAATGAAAAAGGGAATCAATTCTAGAAAAAATATATGTTTACTTGCAGAAAGTATTGAATCGAATACAGAAAGTGTTAAAACAGATAATGAACCTTCTACAAATCGTAAGCCATCCGAAGAAGATTTAGAAAATGTGTTACAAACCCTTAGCAAAGATGTGAGTATTGTAAGATTATGTATTTCATAAATAGATTTGTAATGAATGTACCTTGTAATAAATTAATTTTTGCAGTTACCGCAATTATTTACCAAATCGATGGATTATAGAATTTATCATCCTGAAGTTGTATTTATAAATAATATAAGAGGAGTTACCACAAAGTTTGTAAATTTTTTTCTTAGAAATATAATATTATTTTGAATTTCAGTTATATATTCTCATGTATTTGTTACATTTGCAGGGGCATATTTGCCTATATTAATCAAATAGCACTTTTAAGGACAATTGGTCATCTGAAATTTGCATTTGTTAAGTTCGATGTTATGAAGATCACCAAGCATCCAGAAGACAATACTATAAAAGTTCGATGGCGTATACGTGGTCTTACAGGAACAAAAGTGCTTTTCACATTTTGGAAATATAAAATATGGAAATTGAAAGAAACGACTGATCAACTCGAATCGTAATAATAATGACAAATAATTTCTTATTAACCATTGAAGGATTTTATATTACAGTCTTTATATTGCAGATGGCATGATGGATTTTCCACATTTTACGTTGGCAGTGATGGATTTATACATAAACATATTGCTGATAAAATGATGCCTGATCAACAAAATGAAACTATTATAGGAAAAACTCCTATTGCAACAAAACTAGCAATGTTTGTTGGACCTTTGAGTTTAGAAATGTTTCATTAAAATAAATTACTGGAGTTTGATTTTGATTACAAGATGAATGTAATTACATCAAAGATGAATAAAAATTTCGATCAATGTAAATTTAATACATTGTAAGAGTTCAGTTGTGCAACAGTGTATAAATTATTGAAGCATTTGTTTTGAACGCAGCTTGCTATAAACTGGTGTCATTTAGCTTTACCATCACAAACATCATGTAGAAGATTATGAATTTATAAAATACAATCCATTTTAGTTGAAAATTATTTTGTATGAAGTTTTTATTTTCATAAAATATAATATTTGATATCTAGGTGTGATTGAAAAGTTTTCAGTAAAAAAATTTTCTATTAAAATAATAATTATCTAAGTATTATAAAATCAACAGTTTTATTTCACTGTGCATTTGAAGATACATAAGAACTAGGTGCATACCAAACCTGTAAAAAAAAGATTATTAGTTTCTCTGATTTTTCATACGATAAACTCAAAAGTTATTAATTACTACATTACCTAAATAATCGTCCATCAATGTCCCAATAGCGAACTAAAAATAATAATTAAACAATTTTTAATTAATCAAATATTAATGCATACACATACAAAAGTCAATTTATACTAACAATTCCTGATGCATCAACTCTGGTTCCCACGATTTTCAATCTAATTTCATCATCAGCTTGAATGATAACATCCTGTGAATTAAAATACAATTATAAATAATTTATCAATTTAACTTCATATAATATAAAATTAAAAATTTTACTTCTTCTTTTGATTTGTAGCATGGTGGATGAACATTAGGACAAAATTGCATATCAGCTGGAATAGACTAAAAATTTACAACATATTATTAGAATGAATGACACGAATAATAAAGTTGATAAAATAATGTCACATACATGGTGTGAAATAAAGCATGAAAGTGGTCCAATTTCGGCAAACATGCCAACTTTATTCACTTGCGTAACAATTGCATCAAATACTTCTCCTTTAAATGGTCTGAATACTATAGCTTTATATTTAACAGGATAAACCACAAAACCTTGTCCAGGTTGAATTATGCCAGCACCTATATTATCAATTGTTGTAACAGCTACTACAAATCCATATCTATATGAAATCAGTATTTATTGTTATGCAAACATTGTCAATATAATATTCAATTTCAATAAGTATTTTGGTACTTACTTTCCCGTACAAGTTCCTTCCACTTCAGTATAAAGTTTTTGTTTTACCGTGTCAAGTAATTGTGGCCCAAAATACCTTGGATGTAATAAGATCTCATGTTCCAATGATATCTAGGTGATAAATAAATTAAAAGAATAAAATAAGTATATTTTATTCAAGTTATATGAATTTATAAGAATAATGTAAATGAACTACAAAAGGTATTTTCAAGATTGTTCATGATGAAAAATATTTGAATTTTGAGAGTCCCTATTATTCCAAAAATTTCTATATTTCAAAAATCATTTATTAAAAGGAATCTTTGTAATCTATGTCTTCATAAAAATACTTACGTGGTAAAACATTTTGAAATATACAAATATAACCTACTTCGGCGTAAAACTCTGTTAGTATACAGAAAAAGTGAATTTTCACCGGCTGGCATCGAGCCAATCAAATTTGGTAAGTCATCAGCCAATGGTTTGGGTTTAAATTGCTATTGGAGTAACGTTATTGGTTATTTCATCAGAACTCAAATTGTTTTTGTACAGACTTATGGTTTCAATGAAATCTGCATAAGAGAGGTTATCATTAAATAATATTTACAGTTTTCGCAAAATTTAGTTGCTGTGAGGTACCAAACTCTAAAATGGGTAAACGAAAAGATATAAGTACTGATGAAGAATTAAGAGCAGGTAATATATCATTATCCACTTTTATGAATTCTTGAGAATTAATATTTATAATAATTATGTTTTTTTTCTTATAATTACTGTAATACATTTGATTTTTACGTAATGTAGTAATTGCTGATTTATATTTTATATTTAATCTTTTTAACTTCAAGAAATCAAGTTAGCATGAAGTCACTTTGTAAATTAGTAATTAGACATCGACAAATTTTTTATAATTATGTATGTCAATTTGTACTTAATTATCTGTAGTGACTGGAAGCTTGTTTATTTTTAGATGCTCCATTGAGTACAAGTCAAAAACGACATAAGAAACATAAACATAAAAAACATAAGAAAAAAAAAATATTACAAACTCCAAATACTCTTGTTAATATTGTTCCTGAAGCTGATAAAAAAAAAATATTTAAAATGAAAATTAAGAAAGACGAAGAAAAAAGGTAAAAATAAACATAACGTTATCGTTTTATATTATATTGTAAGGAAATATTCTTTCAGTCCAGAGAAACGTGACAAATTATTAAAAGTTTCAAATATCAATCCTATATCACAGAATATTAGTACCTCATCGAAAACATGTACTAAAAAAAAAGTTATAAAGAGTAATAAAGGTAAAGATAGTGGTACTAGTAGCGAAGAAGAACGTTGGTTAGATGCTATAGAATCTGGCAAACTTGAAGAGGTAATTTCAAATTTATAAAAATTTTCATATGAAAAATACTACACTATTTGGATTTTAATTAAATAAAATAGAAAAATTTCATAATAGGTAGATGATGAATTAAAAAAGATAAAACCTAAAGATCCAAAATTGATGACAGCACGTCAGCGTGCTATGTTCGAAAGAAAGACAGACACAGAACCAAACCCTGGTGTTGAACAACTTATGTCTTTACCAACTGGATATAAAGAAAAAGTCATGACAGCTGAAGCAATACAGAAAGCAGCTCTGAAGTCACTGAAACGCAAGCAACTAGCTGACGAAAAAAGAGAAAAAGACAAAGTAAGGGAGTTAATTTGGTAATTAGATATATTGTTGTACATTCTATAGCTAACTATAAATTTTATATTCTCAGAAAAAGACAATGGAAAGATTATTAAAAAAACAAGAATCAAAAACTTCTAAGGTAACTGGTAAAGGAAAACCAACAAAGCCACAAGATCCACTTGTAACATATTTAATATCTCTCGATGGAAGTTCCATATCCTTACCACCTGGGGAAGAATTTCCTCTGAAGCATTGCAAACAGTAAATAATAAATGAATACATTATTAATCAGAACTGTGGAATAAAAATGATCGATTTTCTTCTTTTCAGGAAAACTCCTCCACTACAGATTTTATGTGGTGTTAATAATTGTTCTAACAAAAAAAAGTATTCGTGCTCAAAAACTGGTGTACCACTTTGCAGTTTAGAATGTTATAAAAAAAATTCTAACCAGAAAGGTTTAGTTTAGTTAAAATTAATTTAATTTTAAATGTCACTGTATTATTATTTATTATAATAAATATAAGAATGAATTTTTTTATTTAGGTTTATAAATATTTTTGAAATAAAACAAATGTAGAAACGAAACTGATAAGCGTTAAATATAATGACGTTATTCGGTAATATATGAAATACTTTGAATTACGATAAATTTTTATATTGTTACATGAGAAAGTGATTTCAGTATTTTTCTGTCTACTGTTTAGCTTACATGATTCTGTAGCGCTCTAATCCGTTACTAAGTTACTGCTCGAAAGAAAGTATATAAACGATATTTTCATTCCAGTTTCATTCTACCTTTTCAGCAAATGATCCAGTTCAGCAACCAGATAGCAAGTTTATACCTCGTGTCCGAACGCTCCTATGAATCTAACAAGAAATCATCCTAAATCATCACAGCTACATCATTTTAAAAAATCAACGTTATTTCACTCTGAAAGTAAATTCGCTATCAATACGTGTTTCTCGATTTTTGTAGCTCATAAATTTATATTACCGAACGGAAGTCGGAACCCTATTTTAGGAAATGGCTTTAAACTTCGATATGCCGGCAGTATCGTAAAACCGGTTCTTCGAATATATCCGCGTCTTTGATTAGCATTAGGAGTTCATTGTACAGATTCAACGTTACTTAAGCGAAATGAGAAATGGAAAACGTGGATCGATTTTCAATGTTTGAAAAAAATATTTCCCAATACAATTCGCAAATTCATAAAGAGGGGAATGTGCCAATTACAGGAACTGTACATCATTCGCTAATCGCGAATCTCTTCATGAGAGTAAACGCTACATGATATGAAACTTGGTATATAGCCCGCGGTTTGCTTTCACCTATTCCAACAGTTCTTCGGCAGCATTCGTCGATATAGTGTGCCACTCTGCGGATGTTCCTACTTCTTGTCATCCTGCGATCCATGATCGTAGTGTGCTCTTTGCGATCCTTGGATCATTCGACTATTAAAATTTGATTTTTCTTTATTCATTATGGCAGTGATGACATTTTTTTACCGTAGTTTAATTTTATTGTTAGTGTTCGAATTGTCAAGTAGTACTTCTTTCTCTAAATCAGGTATTTCTTTATTTTCATCGTCCACCTATTTTATCAACCTACTTTACTTTCATGTAAAAAATTTATGCATTTTGATCATTTTTATTCATATACGAAATTCGGATTAATAATATTTTCAAACGCAAGAGCAATTATATTACATTTTTATCTCATTAAATTATTACAATAACATTCATTAAATTGTATTATCCAATTAAAAATCATGAGAATGTTCTTTTTTTTTAATAGGAGACACCAAACACGAATGCTCGAGACAATGCAGTAAAACAGGCGCTAAAAAGTTATGCAAATATGAATTAAAAATTAGCGAATTACCCAAAATATCTAAGTAAGTCTTAAAACATTATAAAGTTTAATTTAAATAATGCGTTACGCAGACATTTTATTATAAAAAAAAATTTTGTTTTCTTACATAAATTAAATTGAAATAAATATTGAGCATATATTTAACGATAAACAGTTAGGACATTTCACGCGCAGAGTATCTTCTTGCTATACGGTACTAACTGGTTCTGTTACCTGCGCGAGATTATCCAGACATACATTATATATATATATAGACATATCCATGCTGTGGTATGTACGGCACGTCACTTATAGCGGAATCACTGAATAGGTGCAGAATTTGCGCAAAAAATAAAAAGCCCCATTTTAATAAAAGATTATTAATCATCCCATGCTCATAATGATTTGTAAAAAACATTTTCTCATGAAGACAAAATGTGCTATTTTTCAGTTCAAAGAAATATGATGCAAACGCCTTTTTGTTTATCAACGGAAAAAGTCCCGGGCCTGTAATAGAGGTAATAAAAAATTGTAAATGAAAAAAATTATTTGTATCAATTTCTTAAATGAATTTAAAAATAGGTTTGCCTGGGTGACACCGTCGATGTACATGTTTATAACAAATTAAAAACAGAAGAAATTTCATTCCACTGGCATGGCGTTCGGCAAAATAACACAGCTCACATGGACGGTGTACCTATGGTAACGCAGTGCCCGATATTACCATACAGTAATTTTCGTTACACATTTAAACCCGAGGAGGCTGGCACGCATTTGTATTATGCACATTCTGGTATGTTTCTTTCTCGTTGCAGAATAATATGCACACAGCGTAGGATATTGTTTTTATTTTAATTTGTGTTATAATGTGACAATAATAATATTTTTTAATATTATAAAAAGTTCCAAAAATTTTACTACAATATCTTTTAACTGTATGGATGATTATTCGTTTCCCCCAAATGATGCGAAAGAGCAAAAGATAAAATAATGAAACTATTAGTCTCTCAACAGGGAGATGGGCTCTTCGGTGCTTTGGTGGTTCACGAATTGCAAGATGAATCCATGAAGGAAGAAGTCATTTTGATTTCGACCAAATCTCCAAATTCGATCTCTTCGTATTCAGAGATCGATTCCATCGCACCGAATGATATTCTCGTAAATGGACAGGTGATATAATTTATTTTTCTATAAATAAATAATGATGAAGTCAAAATAATAATTACTATTATAACAAGCTAATTTATTCATTGTAGAAATCTGGAAGAGTGATAAAAGTCAAGAGCGAAAAAGAATATCTACTACGTTTTGCCAATGTCATCGCATTTAACTGTCCAGTTTCTATTTTCTCTTCATCACATACAATGAAGATATCAAAAGTCGAGAGTAATTTAATTCATACGACGAATCCCAATCGCATAATTTTATTTCCAGGTTTGTTTTTGAATTTAATTTATTTTGACCAGGTCAGGTTAAATTTATTTAGGTTAAGTTTCATTCGGTTTGTTGTTATTGTGTTACGCTATTGTTATTATTATTCCCCTAAATTTTATTATTTCTTTTTAGGTGAAAGAGTAGAGGTTATTCTTAAAGCTAATAGACCTCCTGGAAAGTACAACATAAGAATCGAAGGTCTTCGGGACTGTAGATCGTTAATTTACGATTTATCAATTGTTTACGATGGAACGGATCCGGATTCTAGCGCTACAGAAAAGTCGAACGATTTGCTGAATGAAAATGAGATCTTTAAAGCGGAAGAAGGTATCGATTGCCATCAAATATTAGATAATACGTTCTGCACAATGGACGCGGTTGTCTTGAATCGAGACCAGCGGTTGGAAACCGAGGAAAAAGAAACTATCTACATTTCTTACGATACGAATATTTATACCGATATTTCAGAAGACTTGACGGATCACACTTATAATATATATGATTATGTTTTCTATCCGTCCTATCTGAGTAAGAAATTTTACGCGACGTGTACGAAATAAAAAATTTTTCTTTCATTGATACCATATTTATTTTTAGGCATGCATATTGATGGGATAAAGATTCCACAAATTAATGGTATGTCTTTTAAATATCCATCCTCGCCGTTGTTATCGCAACCAGAGAATACTCCGGAGAAATTAATCTGCAGTTTAGAGGAACGATCCAGCGAATGTTCGGGAACTCCCGCGTTTTGCGAATGTTTACAAATTTTGTCGGTCTCTCCCAACAAGACTATAGAAGTTATTTTGATAGATGAAGGTGAGCTCTGAAAATGAGTACATTTTTTCGAATACTTGAATACGTTAAAATGAACGAAAATAAGCTTGTGAGCGTCGTTATATGAGAATTCATTTGTTTTAGGTTTTAACGGAAATACTTCGTTCACTTTCCATTTACATGGCTATGATGCATTTGTAACGGGAAGGAAGAAATTCGATCACCCAATTACCAAAGAAGAGATTATATTGTTAGATCGTAACGAGAAGCTTCACCGAAATTATATCTCTCCTTTAAAAAAAGACACGTTTGTGGTACCGAACAAGGGCTACTCGATACTTCAATTTCATACGGATAATCGAGGTAAAATACTTTGCGAGTCTCTTCAAAATTTGTAATATTATTTGTAAATTTATCGTTTGATTTAAGGCTACTGGATATGGGAAGTTAGGAGTACTGCTATTTCACCTGGAAATCGCGGTCCTGGCATGGCATTTTTGATGAAAGTAGGAGATGGAGCCAATTTTCCTCCTGTACCATTGAATTTCCCCACCTGTGGAAGTAATAAAGGCCCGGATATGATATTCGAAGATGATTAATTGATATTATCCAAAAATCTTAGAATTATTTGTATATACATATTTTACATGTTTAGTATGATCGTTATTTAATTGAATTGCATAATCATTTACTTAAATAATAGAGATTTTATATGGGCTGTTTACTTTGTGTGAATAATTTTTATCATCACTGAATGAATGTAGACCACGAGGTAACTTTGTAATCAGTTATGTATCGATTAGTGTGGTATAATTGAGGTAATTGAAAGTATTTACGAAAGTTGTCTTTATCTAGAATAGTATTACAATTACATGGCTGTATTGACGTGAAATGTTTTGTGTCGCGAAACACAATTTGGTAGTTTTGCGTAAACGAATACGCGCAATCATTCCCCCCAAAAAAGTGATAAGAATACCTTGTAAAATTTAATCAGTGTAAATTTATATAAAATTTTTATTCTCGAAATGATCAAATCTCTGTTTCAGAGAATCATCGTTTTTTTAATATTTCATTATGTCACGTGTTACACTAATCCATGTAAGTCGTATTATTTAAAAAAAAAAATAAATTTTATAATATATCAAAATAACAAAACAATTATCACAGATACATTGTATAATAATTTATATCATCCCTGTATCCGCACGTGCAAAGAAAACCAGACAATGTCATGTCATTATCATTTTACAATGGAGCGGTACGTCACCATGGGCACGTGAGTAATAAACATTATTATCCTACGGGAATATAAGAACGAGAAAAATTACTACAAGATACCAGACCCAACTTTGCGAATTAATAACTGTGTAGGGCGTGCAAGCATTGTTACCCTAACTCCACAGTTTCTCAACTATTGCAGTACCCTTCATGCCAGTGTATTTTCGCCGATGGTTTCGAGAGAGGTGTATTGACTATCAATCGTATGATACCGGGACCGAGCATTCAGGTACATTTTTCCGCTGAATTCTCAGTAAACGCAAAACTCTCATCTAAACTGTGCAGGTTTGTAAGGGCGATAAATTAATAATAGACGTCCATAACCAAATAGACGGCCAAAGTACAAGTTTACACTGGCACGGACTTCACCAGAGGAATTCGCAGTACTACGATGGCGTGCCTTTCGTTACGCAATGTCCTATTTATGGAGGCACCTCCTTTAGGTACAATTTTTTGATCGAAACAACGTGTAAATTCGAATATTTAATTAAATTTCTAAATAAAGGTATCAATTTGAAGCGGGAAACGCGGGTACGCATTTTTATCATTCTCACACCAACGTGCAGATGGTGGATGGCATATATGGTAGCTTGATTGTACGAGAATCGAGGGATGAAGATCTTCAGAAAAATTATTTCGATGAAGATTTGCCAGAGCACGTGCTCCTGTTGAGTGATTTCATGCACGTAATCGGTGCAGAAAGAGTGCCCGGCTATTCCTATTCCGGCAACGGACAATTTCCAGAATCTTTTCTGATTAACGGCTTAGGACGATATCGCGTAAGTATTGCGTTATTTAATAAATTTTTTTTCTTGATTTTATTCAGTTTGATATCAATATTATTATAACCTAGCGGTACTATTAGGTTATATTATTATACTATTATAACCTCTAAAACGTAATGTATTTTTTCAATAATATAATTGTTTCAATTTTTTCCCACTGACTCAAGCATCCGGATTCAGGTACAGAAACCGACACCCCGTACGAGGTTTTCACGGTACAGAGCGGAAAACGTTATCGATTCAGATTGATTAACAGTATCGGAACGAGTTGCGAAGCACGTTTGGCTTTTCAAGACCATCCGATGACCGTCATCGCGTCCGATGGAGACCCATTCGAGCCTTTCACCGTTGACTCCATTATTTTCTACTCCGGTGAAAGATTCGACGTTGTTATTAACACAAAAGAGGTGCCCGGCGCTTATTGGATTCATGTGGTGTCTCCTAAAGGTTGCTTACCTAAGAGCGTTCATCAACTAGCAGTTCTCAGATACGAAGGTCACCCCCAAATACCGGACACCATTAAGCCGACGGTGCGAGAAAGCTTACCCGAGGGAAAGGTTGGTGAAAATTACTAAAATCTTTTTCCTTTCCTCATTTCTTAAAAAGTTGCAAAATATTTCAACATATCTTCGAATTTTTGTTAATGATTTAAATTATACCGTGAATAGTGACTTTTTTCAGATTTATATCGATGTCTGCGATCCGGAAGATAATCGGGTTTGCGCTACAGATCTGTTTTCGAAAGACACCGAAGCTGAAGATTTGGTCGATATTGAACCGGATCAACAGATTATACTTCCTTATGAAATGTACACGTACGAGGGGAACAAACCTTTCGAAGCAAACACGTATTCGCATTTTCTAAGTAAGTGTAAAAACGTAAAAAAAAAATCAAAAAGTTAACGATAATAATATAATTTTAATGAATTGTAGTTGCCCCTGGCAAAGATGCTATAACTAGCTCGATAAATGGAATTTCTTTTGAGTTCCCATCAGTGCCTCTACTCTCGCAGCCCAACGATATTGAAGAAAATTTACTTTGTAATTCTACTCATAAAGCGAATTGCAAGGAGAAAATATGCAACTGCCCTCATACGTTACATTTCAATTTAGGGGATGTGGTGGAATTCGTGTTGATTGACTATACCAGTGGGCTCATTTTTAAATAATTCAACTAAAATCAATAGAGAAAACTAAATGTTTCATTTTGTTTTACTTTTTTTTCAGGGAGTGTTCATACACAATTGCCGCATCCATTTCATTTGCACGGCCACAGTTTTTACGTAATGGCATTGGGCAGATTGAAACCACCTTATGAAATCGATCAAACTGAATCAGTCTTGAGAATCTATTCAGAAGAGTTGAAAGCAAAACGTATTGTTCGGCCTGTCAAGAAAGACACCATCTTAATCCCACACAATAGCTATGCTATTTTACGTGTAAAGTTGGACAATCCAGGTATAAAAACGAAACCTTGTAAATTTACCTAAATCGGCTCTTTGACAAATTTCAAAAAAGAAACTAATGTTTCAAGGTTACTGGTTTTTCCATTGCCACTTTGCCTACCACTTGGCGATAGGAATGAGTTTTATCTTGCGCGTGGGCGAAATTTCTCATTTACCACCAATTCCAGAAGGTTTTCCAACGTGTGGCAATTTCCTACCTGCTTAGTTAAGGAAAATCGTGTACCAGTAATATATTTTGTTTATTTACAACTTATCCTTGTCATGAATCCAATTTACCAAATGTTATTTTATTTATTTGATCGTGCCACTGTGAATAGCAAGCACAAATTTTACGTAATATCGGTTACAAAATAAGTATACACACCCATTATTAATTTAATTTACGTTAGTTTTTATCTGCTCAATTAAACTGAACTACGAACAATCATGCGGCAAGTTTTTTCCTTTGTGGTAAACGGTTTCCACAGTGTACTGACGTTGTTAGTTATTTTTGTGGCGTTATATTACGATCATGTGATGATAAACTTTTAAATCACGTGCAACGATTAAAATCATCACATTTGCGAGGTCTGTTCGCCTAATTTGAGGGGTTTATCGTTCAATACACCATATTCGTGATGATCCATGTTATCAGTCGTAAATTCATAAATATCTTCATAATACTTGTTTGCACATCTTACGCTCTAGATACAGGTAAAATCATTATTTTTTACTTTTTTTTTTTTAACAGAAAATAATCAGATTTTTCGATAGAATTTAGAACTTCTAGTAAACTGCACCCGTGCATTCGTACTTGCAGAGAGAATGAACCGATGGTGTGCAAATATAATTTCATGCTGGAGTACTACGTCACTATGGGAAAGTAAATATATTTTCTTTAGAATGATAATATTTTTCTTTTTATCACTAGCCTTATAGAGTTGCATGATAAAATATCGACTCTTTTTTTCATCAATTCAAACACGATAGATCTTGCTGGTATTGTCAACCTAATGGAACTTATCAACATTTGAATCGAATACCAGAATGTCAATGTGTTTTCGGTGATGGTTACGAACGCGGCGTGCTTACTATTAATCGTATGATACCTGGACCAAGTATACAAGTACGAATCGACTTCTGAAATTAATAATTATGTTTACAAATTTTTTTTTTATTTTTTAGGTTTGTTACAACGATACAATTATTGTGGATGTGCATAATCGTATGGAAGGACTCGATACGACTCTTCATTGGCACGGTATTCATCAAAAAGAAAGTCCATTTTACGATGGCGTCCCTTTTGTGACGCAATGCCCTATTCCTGGTGGAAGCACTTTCAGGTTTAACAAATATAAATTTTAAAAAATTAGAGGAACTCTTATGACAATTGGATATTTTTAAAAAGTAAAATTATAACAAAAACATTCGGAATAACTCAATAAAAACATTTCGATTTTTACATTACTTTTTGCATCGAGTTTCTATAATTTCTTGAGGATTGAATAATGAGATGATAATTTAAAAATAATTTCCGTTGTTAGATACAAATTTCGAGCTGACAAACCTGGAACACATTTTTATCATTCGCATTCGAGCGTTCAGAAACTTGATGGATTATACGGTAGCCTGATAGTGCGTACCCCACCAGAACAGGATCCCCACAGGAGCTTATACGATACGGATTTACCCATTCACACAATTGTTCTCAGTGATTTTCTACATGTTGTGAGCACGGAGCGCATTCCAGGGCACATCCATTCTGGAACCGGCCAATATCCCGATACATTTCTAATCAACGGCTTGGGTCGTTATTGGGTAATTACACTACAAAAAGAATTCAAATAATCATCAAAACAATAGATTCAAATAACTATGAATAAGATAATTGAATTATGTACGACTTTTATCAATAATTATATTAATTACTCAATTCAATCACTTTTCCGAGTAAATTAAATTGTTTTCATATCCGTCTATGTAGTTTCGAAAATCGTAGGAACCCAAAACGAGAACCGAAACGCAAAATCCTTACGAAGTCGTCCATGTCACAAGCGGAAAACGGCACAAGCTGAGAATAATTAATGGACTTGGCACCACGTGCGATGCACAGTTCACCGTGGAAAATCATACCGTGACTCTCATCACTACTGATGGAAATGAATTTGTACCGGTTACTGTCAATACTTTTGTATCTTACTCTGGTGAATATGAATTTTTCATGAAATTATTCACGTCAAGAGAATAGTTTATCACGTAAATGTATCACCTAAATATATCAAAGATTTCCTGTTTTTCTCACTGCGGAATTTTCGTCGAATTTCTTGACTATTTTTCATTTATTACTATAAAACAACTCTTTGTTCTCAGGAGAAAGATTCGACTTAATTCTGGAAGCCAATCAGCCCCCCGGTTCTTATTGGATACAAGTTTTCTCGGAAGAATGTTTTGCTAATAAAGTTCAGCAATTGGCTATTCTTAAGTATGAAAATGACATGAATTCGAGACCAATGGCTACAGCACCTACTTATGATAAACCTTTATCTAGAGGGAAAGTGAGTCGCTAAATAATATACAAGTTTGAAGATAAAATAAATCGAGTACGAATATTCAACTGAATTAATTTTCCCATTCTAGATTTATAGTGGGAGTTGCGATGAAAAAGTTGATGTGTGTATAACCGATTTACGCTCTTTACATGAAATTCAAGAAACCGATATTTGGTATAAATCGGCCACAAATATTTACATGCCTTACGAATTACTATATTTTGAAGGTCAAGATCCTCATATACCGAACACATATAAACATTTTATTGGTATGTATTAGAATAGTCTAATACTGAAAAATTGGTTTTGATTCATGATTGTATTTTTTTTTTTTGCATGATTGAAAATCAAAGGTTTTAGCCTTCCATACAACTTACGTTTACTATTATTGATGATGTAGACAGAAGTTGATTGTTCTCAAACACTTTCGTTTTGCAGTTCCGCCCAGTAGTTTTCCCATAACAGGCTTGATAAATGGTATATCTTTTATGTTTCCATCGTCTCCTCCGCTCTCTCAGCCTCATGATGTTGCGAACGGTAACACGCAGCTATGCAGTCCGGATGATATTTCGAACAGTTGCCTTAAGAACAATTGCAGTTGTCCGTACACATTGCACCTGAAACGGAACGAAATAGTCGAAATCGTTCTCGTAGATTATTCGGGTAAAACCTCGATTTTTCACTTTCTTATTTTACCAGAATTTACAGAGAAATAAGCGTGAATGAAAAAATGCGTATGTTCTAAATTTTCTAGCAAACCGATATTCTATACTCACTCACCCATTTCATCTTCATGGGCACTCTTTTTATGTAATGGCGCTTGGTAAATTGCACCCAGAATGGAATCTCACTATGGAAACGATGACTCCTCTTATTAATGAATATAGGAGAAAATTGGACACGGGAAAATTAGTACGGCCAGTGTTAAAAGACACAGTTCTTATTCCACACAATGGTTATGCCATTCTACGCGTGAAGTTTAATAATCCAGGTGAAATATGTTCTTTCGTACTGCACTAAGAAAGAGAAATTAATAAATTTGAATTTTTAGTA
Source organism: Goniozus legneri (assembly GCA_003055095.1). Taxonomy (NCBI): domain Eukaryota; kingdom Metazoa; phylum Arthropoda; class Insecta; order Hymenoptera; family Bethylidae; genus Goniozus; species Goniozus legneri. Next base: position 12,035 of record NCVS01006943.1, on the reverse strand, counting down.
TAATTATTGTTTGCAGGTTATTGGTTCTTCCATTGTCATTTTGCGTATCATATAGTTATTGGTATGAATATGATTTTCCATGTTGGCGAACAATCAGATTTGCCTGCTACTCCGACGAATTTTCCAACGTGTAAGGATTTTCTGCCAGGCGGCAGATTACATTTTTGAGTGGAAATACTTCTTTCTGAAATGACAATCATGAATAAAGAAAGGAAAAAGTGAAGCCAAAAAAATAACAATGAAATAAATGTAATGTTTAATGAATCAATTTAATTGAATCAATTACATACTATTTAGATATCTTTAATTTTTTCCCTATTTTTTGCTATCCAAAATTATTCGCAATCGAGTACAATCATCATAATCGTCACCCCGACTGTATTTTGCGAAAATGAAAATAAACATTCTAAATTCAGAGTTCAAGTATCAGATATTTATGAAGGTACAAACGCATAGTTTACCTAAGTTGAATGAATTTAATTTAATTTGACGATTCATTCATTTTCACTAAAATGAAAATTTCTATTAATAACATATATGCCACGTTTATTCGATATTATTGATTTAATGAAGTTTTTATTTTTATAAGTTGATTATTTCTCTAAACTGATTTTTGCAGTTTAGCAGCTTTCCTCGAATCGTTAACAACTGCAGCACATATTTCACCCATAGGCAAGAGTGTTGGCCGAAGTTTCATCCTCTCTTTGATATTAGGACATAGTAACCCTTCTATGAATGCCAAAGATAATTTCATTTCATAGTCCATGCGCTTATCATGAGAATAATAACGATGCATGTAGAGAAAAGAGTCGGCTAACATCCCCTTACAACGACCAACATACTTTATTACCGTTTCTTCTGGGCCTTGGTGTATATTTCTAAGTTCAGTCAGAAGATCGTTATAAGATTTTTCTCCAAGGAAAAACACGACTAACTGTCCGACGAATTCGCTGTATACATTGAATGTCTCTCCTTGCATCACTTCATAAGCGATCCCTCTTAGACGTGTTACCATAATTTCGGTTAGATCTTTTTCAGGAATATTCGGTGCTACCTTACGAGCAGCATTACAGCAAGTAATGAAATTTGCCAACCGCATGTTTTTACCATCGTAAACGGGTATAATATCCAATACGTTTTTCAATTCGTCCCAGTGTTTGCCACGTTTATCATAAATTATGGTACCTTGAAATGTTATTTTCGAATTAATTTTTTAATTTATTGAAAAAGAATTTTTATTAATTATAAGACTCGATCTATATCAGTTATTGTTTTAAAATCAACTGTTACCTGGAGTTGCAAAATGATGAACCTTAGGCTCGAAGGTTTGTATAACAAAATGATCCGTTATTTGTTCCATTATTTATTTTTTCCAAACCGTAGAATTATGCAATTTGTACCATTAAAGTCAGCTAATTTCAAATCACAATAGTGTTATTCCCAGGAACTATTCCTATAAACTCAAGACACGAGATAAATACAACATACCAAGTGTTAATACGTTCGCAAAATTTATACCGAATAACTGAGTTTCGACTAGCGCGATCTTACAGTGAATTGAATGATTATAACTCTCATACGATTTATTATAGGCCGCGTAAGAGTATTACTAGAAAAACGTACTTACTCCATCACTTATCAAACTACGTCTTTTTTGAAAAATTTATACAACTATGTATAATATTTTTACGAATAAAATTGATCTGAAAAAATTTATTGAAAAATAAAACATCGAAGACATTGCATAATTATTAAATATGGTCCACCTGAGCAGGTAGATCTAACTTTATTGGCATTCGAATTTTTTTCAGTTGGAATATCTGGGCGTGGATTTCTCGACGAATAGCGTCCAAGATGGCCGGATCGGTGATGCCATAGGCGACCATTTGGACGGCCTCTTCCATTTGCTCCTCATTTAGGTATAATTTATATCTTCGCACTTTCATTTCCCGACGATTAGGCCCACGACTACAGATATCAACCGGCACAGGCGTTCTTTTGAAATATCTGTTCTCTCTATTTCTTATGCTTCAGACTTTTTCCAGAATGCTCTCTATTATCTACTTGACCAGGTATAAGGAGTCGGCTATTTTTTCTATCGAATTAAGACTTTTGTGCATATTGGTTAACTTGGAATCAATTTTAGTATCAGGAAATTGCATTTTTGTAATAATAAGTATTTTAAACCAAAGAGAAACATTCCTACTGTTCGTATCAGCCAAAAATTCCACTATAATCGACATACAAGCAAGAGACGGTTTAAAATTATCATCGTTCTGAAAATTGAAAAATATTATTTCGAATTCAAGGCTGTCAGATTCATTTTAATACACAAACTATATAACACCGTGGTTTCAGAATAAATACGAACTTTTCCTTGGCATCGAAGAAAGATGAAATGCCGCCATTATGAAAGGTTATGTCGGAGATTCTCAACTCGTTCGCAGCGTATAACTTGTATATTTTTTTACGAAAATAAAGACTAACTTTTTAAACTCAATTTTCTTACCTTATTACTCTTTCCTTTGAGTCAGTTATATTTAATGAAATTCAAAATACAGGAGGCAAAAATTATCCCACAAACACCTTGCGTCGATATCGATAGAAGTTTCTCGAACACTAGCTTTTAAGTATGGCTGACTTTCCTGTTGTAGAATTTTAAATAAAATATTACAATATAAAATGCACGTATTATATAGAAATTCATGTAGCTGAAAATTAAAATGTTTCTATTGAAATTTTCATAAATTACTATTTAATTTAATTTATTATAAAAATCTAACATTTCCCTTTATTCGAAACAAATGATGCAGATGGCAACCCTGTTTAAGCAATTTTTACGTTGTTGGCACAACAGATTTTTTTGAATTCAAATTTGAAATTATCTTCGATGAAAATAATTTTTTTGAATTTTTTTATTTTCTGCTCAATTTTCAATGCCTTTCCTCTGCTAAAGAGACGAAAAATCGCTTCTGCGTTAACTTTCTTTTGCGTCAAGCGTAGTCGTTTCCTTTAAGAAAATTGCGGAACAGAGCGTGAAAATAAAGTATAAAGAGAGAAATGTATCTGAAGAATGAAAAGAAAGGATACAAAATTAGAATAGTAGTCATTCAGGTAGGATTGTTGGGTAAACCGTACAATCCTGCTGTTTCCGAGGTCAAAATAATGGCCGGATATAATTGTCGTAGACTGCAATCCACAGGGGTGTCCCGCATTCTCGTCAGAGGTAAGGGGCTCCGTTTTTGGTGCGCAAAGACAAAAACAGCGGGAGTTCGGCACCTTGAGGTCAACATCAACCTTGACAATTATCTCTGCACGCGCGCCAATACCCCCTCCTCTGGACTTCCGAAACCGCACCTCTCGGAGTCCGAATTTTAGGGGCTGGACTTTTCCAAATTTTCCTCCCTTTTCCGAGGTGACGAGGAGCAAAACGGAACCTAAGACGATCAGTCTTGCACTTGTGCCTGCGAAGTTATCTTCTAAGCCTCTTAGTGCATCCGAGACGTTATTTACATCTATCAGAATAGACAAGATACTTCTTGCTTTCAAAAGTATTTCGTTATTGTTGAAGTTGTGATTAAAAATTCGAAAGGATTTACAGTGTTAATCTGAAATAAAAATCTGTACAGCTGGTGAAATTGTGACCAATAATTCGAAAGGATTTAAAGTGTTAATCTGAAAGTTCTTCGTGCTTTGGAAACTGCTGTTACCAAAGATTCATAAATTACGAATCAAGTTCAGTGTGAAAAGTGAGAGAACAATCTATACACAATGACCAACTCCTTCGTTGACGATCTGAGTAAGCCGTTCTGCAGCAACGCTGCCAGTGATAACAAAAAATCTCCGATAAACCCGAAGAATAAGCGAAGAAGCCAGCTGGCGGTGGTGGACGCCTCCGTCATGGATAGGCTGATTGGCAATCTTCAGAATCTCAGCCTCACCGATAGCGAAGCGTCTGCTCCGGAATCTGACAGGTTAGTCCAGAACGAAAATAGTCAAGCCGTTCAAAACGAACCGATACCGTCAGACGATTCAAATTCCGACGTTCCGAACGAAGATAATCAAGTCGTTCAACCCGAACCGATACCGTCAGACGATTCAAATTCCGACGTTCCGAACGAAGATGATCAAGTCATTCAAAACGAACCGATACTGTCAGACGATTCAAATTCCTACGTTCCGAACGAAGATAATCAAGTCGTTCAACCCGAACCGGTACCGTCAGACGATTCCTATTCCGATTCCGACGTTCCGAACGAAAACAATCAACTCGTTCTTTATCAACCGCCAACATCGCGCGATTCGGACACGAGTAATTTCAGTACGAACAATTTTTCGTGGATGGGTCAATTCCTCTTCAACTTTACGAAGGAAATTGTTTCCGCTTACGAACGAGGTTATCTTAGTCTCACCGAGATGTACGATCTGCTCGAAATGATGGAGGCACTAATGGACGAGGAAGAAGAGAATACCTTCTCGATCGAAGCAGGGGGTGCTGGTTTCGAAGCCACGGTTTCCGTGATTACCGAACCGGTGTTACTGATGATCGAGGGTCCCCCCGATCAACCCTTGCCGGAGCCAGAGCCAGAGGAGGAGGATGAATTTCTGATGATTGCCCGTCTTCAAATCGATCATCTGATGGCGGAAATTGCCGGAGTCCCACTACTTCCACCTGTTTACTTCTTAGGCGAGCCACATTACGTGTATTATCAACCAAACAGCTTCTACGCTGGGCCATATTACGGGCCTTATCAACCCGCCGAACCACATTACAGGCCTTATCAACCGTCCGAGCCATATTACGGGCCTCATCCATCCGCTGAGCCAAATAACGGGCCTTGTCAACACGCCGAGCCAAATAACGAGCCTTCTCAACTCACCGAGTCGGACAACGAGGCTTGTCTACTCGCCGAACTACCGTCCGACTCCGACGAAGACGAACTCGCCGTGCCGAATCACGAATCTTCTCAACTCGCCGAGTCGGACAACGAGGCTTGTCTACTCGCCAAAATACCGTCCGACTCCGAGGAAGATGAACTTGTCGAGCCGGATAACGAGTCTTCTCAACTCGCCGAGTCAGAGAACGAGGCTTCTCAACCTGCCGAATTATCGCCCGACTCCGACGAAGATAAACTCGCGGAGAATGAGGTGCATTCAGAAGAAGTGCCGAATGAGGAAGCCAAAGACTTGTCAATTCCTGACGACGAGGAAATAACGTCGCTGTTGGACGAGGAGCCGGCAGTGCCAGAAGACGAGGAACCGGCAGTGCCAGAACCGGCATTGTCAGAAGACGGGGAATCGGTATCGTCGGAAGACGAGGAAGCGGCATTTTCGGAAGACGAGGAATCGGCATCGTCGGAAGATGAGGAATCGGAATCGTCAGAAGACGAGGAATCGGAATCATCGGAAGACGAGGAACTGGCAGTGCAAGGATACGAAGAATCGGAATTGCCGGAAGACGGGGAAATGGTACTGTCTCGATCCATGTCAGTTCGATGTCCCCCCATGATCGGGCCGATCAGAAGAATTTTGCCAACGACGATCAGAATGGGCGGACCATGGTACGACGATGACATAGAAATGATTGATGTTTCGATGCCGACGGATCATCAGGAACCAATGTCGATGGAATACGTTGCTGAGCCAGAGCCCTACGTTCCAGAGCCAATGCAACGCACTTTCGAGCCAGAGCCCTACGTTCCAGAGCCAATGCAACGCACTTTCGAGCCAGAGCTCTACGTTCCAGAACCAATGCAACGCACTTTCGAGTCCGAGCTCTACGTTCCAGAGCCAATGCAACTCCTTCCCGAGTCTGAGCTCTACGTTCCAGAGCCAATGCAACGCATTTCCGAGCCAGAGCTCCACGTTCCAGTCCCAATGCATCAAATAGCTGAGCCAGAGCCCTACATTCCAGAGCCAGTGCATTACGCTGCACAGCCAGAACATTACGCCGCACAGCCAGAACATTACGCCGCACAGCCAGAACATTACGCCGCACAGCCAGAATAT